>MU724345.1:59725-128070 GCA_026770625.1 Nicotiana glauca | reverse complement strand
TTTTTTTTTTTTTTTGCTTTTTCTTGAACTTACTTTAATCCTTCTTTTTATCAGGATTTTGCAGTTCGAGGTGTTAGGGCTGAAGCGATTGTAGCTTCTCGAACTTCGTTGGAAAGGGCCCAGGAGATAATTTTGGGCTCTTCATAAAAAACAAAAGCTACTGTTGATCAAGATTCTAAAGAAGAGAAAGACGGGAGCCCCTTGGTAAAAAGGCTACAAACCCGTAGACGGGTTGTTTCTGATGAAGAACCTTCTCCCCCTCGTTCGGTTCCTCTTACCGAGTCTGTTGAAGCCCCGATGGCAATCCCCGATGATGATGTTCCTGCTGCTGCTCATGATTCTACTGAGCAGCTTTTTGACCGCGGGTTTGGTAGTAAAAATTTAGGCTCAATTTCTGAAAGCATCCCTTGCTTCTTTTTCTACTCCCGTTCCTGTGATTCCTTCTTTGCCGATCGTGGATGTTTTCGTTCCTCCCCAGGCTATTTTAACTGCTTCAACTATTCCTCCAATAATTCTCTCTCCACCTGTTCATCACACTGAGGTTGGTTCCTCGAGTAGGGATACTGCTATGAGGCAAGTCACTATTGAAGTTCCTGCTGAGGGTAATCTTTTAAGGAAATCAGGTCAAGCAGACGTGTGGCTAAAGCCTTTGATTGGTCCAGTTGAAAGAGCTAAGCTTGATAACCACAGTTCTTTGACCTTGATTAATAACATAGTGCATGCTTCCTTAAAGGTATTCCTTTTTTTAAAGCAAATATTCCACTAGGCAGGCTGCCTAGTGTCTAATATATAAATAAAATCCCAAACAAGGGTCCAAAACTTACAAAGAATCTAAAGTACCATAAAAATGAATGAAGCTCCTATCTACTACTAATGGAAGATAAAAAATCTAATAAGCTAGCTATTACATCATGTATTGCAATATAAGTCCATCTCCTTCCTGTGTATTTGAATTCAAATGGCAATGGAAAATACCAAGTAGCACCTATAAATCTCTCACCAGGCACCAAAGTATGAATTCCAAAGACCAAATTGAATTCCAAACGAATACAGCAACAGAGTGAACTCATCAAAGCTATAAAGATCCAATCAACACAATGTAGAACTATAAGTTGATGCCTCCTCATCACATTTACCTTATCTACTGCAATATCATCTCCAGAATGAGTGTGTAACCACACTAATACCACTGATAAAAGACACCACAGCACAAAAGATATGATAGACCAAATCTGAGGAAAAAGATGTAGAAATCTTGTATTTGGATACCATTGAATGGCTGCAGCTTCCTTCTTATGTACTGAAATCCCAGTTGCTACTCTTGGGATCCAGAATAGCCTCATTGACAACCATATCACAAAGCAAAACCTGCACGATTCTAATAGCAAAATAATCCTAAAATTGGATGTGCAAAGCACAGACCTGGTGTACACATACCTATTCTGCAGATCAACATAGTATAATGTAGGTTCCTGTATATATAATGGACCATTAGGGACAAATCTAGGCTTCCAAGAATGATGCAGAACCAGCTTCCACATCCTTAAAGAATCCAAAACTTCGAGCAGAAGAATAAACAATGTAGCTGCATAAAGCACAGTCCTACTGTTCCTCAGAAATTCACTTTTGCACCTAATGAAAAGAACTTCTCCCTTCCTTTGTATTTCTCCACCATATATCCATAGAGTATCCTCAGATTGAGTATGATAACATACTAATACCACTAGGTCATACTAATACCACTAGGTAACACCCTATGATTATAAAGTAGAGAACAAAATCCAGCAAACTTATAATCAAAACTTGGCTTCTATTTGAGAGTATACAGTATAGAGATCTAATACTTGACATTAGAGAACTATCTACCATAACCTGTAAAGAAAGAATTCTAAACACTGCTAAATAGCCCCCTGTCTGAGCATGAAACCATGCTAATACCACTGAGAAACTATTCAACATAATCCAGAAATACTTAAGAATGGGTTTAGGTAGAAATAATGGATCTGTACTCATCAGTCTGGTGCTTTCCTTTTAGCTATCCTAACTCTAAGATTAGGAACTTGAGCTTTGTCCATATTGATTAGTCCCTTTCCTTAATATGGTAACTCATGGAATGATTGAAATATGATTGTACCTACAAAAGAGAAAACAAGGTTAGCTAAAAAATCTGACATTTTGTTGCCCTCCCTAAGCATATGTTGGAACAACACATTATATGACTTTTTGATCTCCTTAATCCTCCTCACTTCTGCCCCTATACACCATGGTGTCTCCCACTTATCATCAATTATCTTCCTCATTATCAATGAGTCTATCTCTATGATCAAAGGGTGAAGCTGTTTCTCCACACAGTACACTAAGCCTTCTACAATTGCTTTTGCCTCTGCTACAATGTTTGTTGTCTCTCCAATCTCCCTTGCTTTTGCAAACACCAAATCCCCCGTATGATCTCTAACACAGAATCCATAAGATCTAGGACCCGGATTTCCTTTTGATGCTCCATCAGTATTGCACTTGAACCATCCTTCATATGGCAATTTCCATGTGACTCTCCTAGTAACCACCACTGCTTTATAACTCTCAAAGAAGCTGATCATATCTGGCCACAGCAATGAAATCCCAGGAAGCCTGGGATATCTAACCTTTGCTAGAAAATACAATGTCTTGTTTATTTCATGAATAACCCTGCTACAAGAGACTGTCCCTCCATATTTGATTGTATTCCTCCTCTTCTAAAGTTCCCAAAGGATAATTGCAGGAGCTTCCTGAAATAATGGTCTAACTTTGGACACCACTTTTCATTCCAGCATTCCCTTACCACTTGATGAACCTGCACCATATTAATTACCAAGCCTCCTGCATGAGTAAATGTCTTCCAAACCTTATTTGCAGTAGAACTTGTTAAAAACATATGCTGGAATGAATCTTCCTATGAAGGCAAGCAACACCAACACTTAGAGACCACCATGTATCCTCCTCTTCTCCATATATTATTAGTAGGGACCTTTCCTTTTCAAACTCTCCACAAGAAAAAAGAAATTTTGAAAGGTAAACCTTTAGTCCACATCTTTGCAAATTCATGATTCCTTGGCTCCCTATGTCTAAGTATTCTCCATGCACTACTTACAGTAAACTTATGTGATGGTGTAGGCATCCATCTAGGAGTATCCCAGAATGCATCTCCATTAGCAAAATGAACTTCCTCTCTAATGTGATCAGCAATGTCTTGTGAAAATGTTTGATCCAGTATTGTGTCATCCCATTGATCTCCATTCCTCGACTCAACTACTTCCTGCAAATCTTCATTTATATGAAATTCTGGAGGCAGTACATGATATCGTGATCCCAATCCTGTCCAATTCTCATGCCACACATTAGTAGAACCCCTATTCATTTCCCACAAAATATCATATTCCACCTCCTCTCTTGCCTCTAATATTTTCCTCCATACATGTGATCCTTTCCTAAATTGAACCACTATAGGTAATTCTTTCTTGCAGTATTTGTTCCACATGAAGTTAGACCACAAAGTTTTAGATGTTCTGAATCTCCACCATAATTTTGCAAAAAAGGCCTTTGATACATCAAACAAAGATCTGAACCCTACCCCTCCCTCCTCCTTAGGAAGACATAGGTTCTGCCACTTTGTCCAATGCCTACTCCTCCCTTCTTCCTTATTGCTCCAGAAAAATCTTAAAAATGTTTTATGGAGATGTTCAATTACATTATTTGGTGGATCAAGCACTGAAAGTATGTGTGTTGGAACACTTTGCAGTACACTTGAGATCAATGTAGCCTTACCTCCATATGAAAGTAGTTTCCCTTTCCATGAGTGCAACTTTGCTTTCACCTTCTGAATCAAGTCATTGTAATAATCCTTTCTCCTTCTTGTGTAAAAAATTGGACCGCCAAGGTAGGTAAATGGGAAACAAACCTTAGCAAATCTAGTAATAGTAGCTACTGCATGCTCTAACTCTCCAAAAACATTTGAATGCATATAGTAAGAACTCGTTGCCTTGTTGATCATCTGCCTAGAGGTGCTCTCATACAATGCCAAAACATCAACTACTTTTTGAAGAGAATAAGGATCAGTAGAAGCAAAGATAATAATATCATCTGCATAAGGTAAGTGGTTCAAAGGATCAGACCACTTTGGCATGCCAAAACCTCTAAACTGCCTATCTTCAAACAACTTGTTCAAGGATCTTGATAACACTTCTGCTGAAAGAATAAACAAGGCTGGTGAGAGAGGGTCTCATTGCTTCACACCCCTTGTTGAATGAAAGAATCCAGAAGTCTGTCCATTTACCATAACTGAATACCAATTTTTAGAAATAAGGTTCCACACCATGTTTATGAAACATTCTACAAACCCCATCATTCTCAGAAGATGCATCAAATATTTCCAAGACACCCTATCATATGCCTTGACCATATCTAGCTTGATCACAACATTAGCTGGCTTACCTCTTAGTCTTATATCAGTAACAATCTCCTGAGACAACAAAATATTCTCAAAGATACTCCTCCCTTTGACAAAATCAGACTGGTTTAAGGAGATCAGTGAGGGCAAATTCTTTTCAAGTCTATCATGAACCACCTTTGAGAACACTTTGTTAACAAAATTACTCAAGATAATGGGTCTAAGGTCTGAAAATATTTGAACTTATGGTTTCTTAGGTAGTAGTACAAGGTTAGTGTGTGTTATTGATTTAGGCAAAGGACTACCCTTAAAGAACAACATTAACATAGAATGAATATCATGCCCCACAATAAGGTTAGTGTGTGTTATTGATTTAGGCAAACGAATACCCTCAAAGAACAACACTAATATAGAATGAATATCATGCGCCACAATATCCCAACAAGCTTGAAAAAACAAACCTGAGAAACCATCTGGACCACTTGCACTTTCACTGCTCAATTCAAAAACAACAACCTTGATCTCTTTCATACTAGACAATCTACACAGTTCAAGATTCTGCTCCCTTGTCAACATTGCAAGTACATTTTGTAATAACTCAAAGCTTGTAGGATCCCCCTCATTAATGAATTGATTCTAAAAAAACTCCACAGCAGCCTCAGATAACTTGTCATGATCCTCCATCCATGAGCCATCACTATTTTGGATCCTTTTCAGTTTTAACTTTTGCCTCTTTCCATTAACACAATTATGAAAGAACCTTGTGTTTCTATCTCCTTCTTCAAACCAAGTCATACCTTCCTTTTGTTTCCAGTATTGTTCCTCAATGTTCAAGTATTTCTTCAACTCAGCTTGAGCTTGTTGAAGTACTATCCTATTCTCAATTGAGGTATCTTCCTCAAACAACATCTCCTTGATCCTCACTACATCCTCCCTGATAGCTAGCTGCTTGAAAATGTCCCCATAGGTTAGTTTACTCCATTTTGAAAGAGCAATCTTAACCCTTTTTAACTTTTGCTTGAACATCAAGAAAGGGTCTCCTATGAAATCAGCCACCCAATTCTGCCTAACCACATCCATAAAAGATTCATGTTTTGCCCAAAAATTCAAGAACTTGAATGGCTTAACAAACTCCATATCTTCCTCTCCATAATTCATCAACAAGGGAGCATGATCAGATCCTGTTCTAATAAGGTTCTCCACCTCTATTGTAGGAAATAAGTTTTGGAAAGGCATATTGACTAGAATTCTATTAAGTCTTTTAAAGATGCACTCCTCATTTAGCCTCCCATTCCACCAAGTGAAATGGTTGACCTTATAGCCAAGATCAAACAAGCCATATGAGTTGACACAAAAGGCAAAATCTTCATACTCAGGGGGATACACAGGTAAACCACCTATCTTCTCATCCTCTCCCAAAACAACATTAAAATCCCCACCAACAAGCCATGTGGCAATTCCATGTCACTAGCCAAATAATAAAGATTGTCCCATAGTTCTAACCTTTCTAATGCACAACACTTAGCATAGACAAAAGTCATCATAATGTACTTACCAAACTCTTGATGATACACTCTAATTGTCATTTGTTGCTCAGTGTCAATCAACAAGTCCCATTCAACCACAACATCCAAAAACAACCAAATCTTCCCATTCACATTAGAAATTGCTGCCTCCATTCCTAGCCTTCTTCTATATTTGTCAATAAACTTCTTCTTCTGTTTAGGCTCCATCAGTGCTACAATGAAAAATCCATGTTCTTTCTATATATTAATCACTCTCTGAAAGGCCTATTGTGTTTTAACAGACCTTATATTCCAAATAAGTGTTTTAATCATCATCTTGAAGCTCCAGAAGCTGCCCTTTTAGGCAGTATTCTTGTAGGTTGCAATGATTCTTTAGGTTGATTATTCTTTCCTTTCTTCCCACTTCTAGTAGCTGCAGTAGGAGATACATCCCCTTCCCTCATCACACCCTTGAGATTTTCAGTTGTAGACTCATCATCACCTTCCTCCTCAAATTGATTTTGCTGCTCCACCAAGGAATTATGAATATCTAATGGTAATTCCTGATGAATTATAATGTCATGTATCACCTGATTAGGATATTTTAGTGGAACATTAATCTTGATTTGTAAAGGAGAATCAGTTCCAGATGAGCAAGACATTGGCAAAGATTCACTCTCCCTTTCAACTATGGCTTGTTCACTAGGCTTATAAGGTGTTAATGTTGCTCCTAACTACTGTGAATCAGTAATCATGTCCCCTAGATTCTCCTGTATCATTTTAAACTGAAGTTCATAAACAAAACTTAGGTTAGGGTTTACTGTAGCAAAACTGGCAGAAACTGCCTGGGATACTGTTCCATTAAGATCACCACCTTCCCTTGGTCTGTTTGATGATTTGAACACTCTGTATCCTTCCAAACATCAATAGGAACTCCTTCATCATGCCCTTTCTCCACAGCATAAACAAGAACCCCATCAACATAAGCCAAAATCTCCCCAATTTTTCCAGAAGTTACTGTTCTATTGGCTTTCTCAATGCTCAATGGTGCAGCAACTGATCCATCTTGATTTCCAGCTGTCTTTGATGCTCTTGAACTTCCTCCAATAGATTTTCCTGGTTGCAGATCTGTAGAACTCAAACAACAGTCAACCCTAGTTTTTGAACTGCTAGGTTTTACTGTAGCAGCTAAAGTATTTCCAGCTTTTTTGCATTTGATTGTTGAGCTCCTCCTCTTTGTATACCCTTGCCTTTGCTAATCCCTGTTGTTCATCCATAACCTCTACTTCATCACTCCATAGAGGTTTTGCAGAGTTATTATTGGTCACATTGAGCTTCCTAATATCCTCCTTGTTGGTACCAAATCTCCTATGAACCCATTCAATAGTCGATTCCTTATTGACCCTCTCCTCCAATTTTTGTTCCACATCTTGATCACCTGAAGACTGAATCCTACTAGGAGTAGGATTACCAGATTTCTCCAACACTTTTTCAATTGCCTCCTTCTTCACACGTTCTAACTCCACTTGAGACCCTTCTCCTAAAGGGATAGAATTTCCAATCCCTCCTTTCCCAATAGCATTAGGATTAGGAGGTAACTTTCCATTCTTGCTTTCACTTCCCTTCTCCAGATTCTTCATGGACTATTTTTCACCTTGATTTTTCTTCTTACCATTGTTGTTATCGTCACCCTTGCCTTCCATAAACTGTAATGGAGGATTCATTGCTTCCTCCACTTCCAATGCATTAAACTTGTTCTTAGTTGTAACTTCATCAAGCTTGGTCTTCCCTTTCCCTTTGTCAACTTCTTTTCCAGCCTTGTCTTCAATAATGTACCCCCATCTGTCTCTTTGATACTTATTCTTTCGAGTCTGCATCCATTCTTGCCTAGCTTGGTTTTTAATAGGTTTCCCTACCACTTTACCACCCGTTAACACCTTGGTAGTGTTAGCAGTTGTACCAACTACATTTTGTTCATTCTTCACCTCATTAGTAGGTTCTTCAAATTTTCTCAACTCCGGATTTATTACCCAACATTCCTCTTCTTTATGACCTTGTTTCTTACAAGTTTTACAATACTTAGGCATATAATCATACCTAATTTTGATCCACTTGAATTCTTCTGGGCCAGTTTTATCTTCTTCTTCAACAATCTTGATCCTATGAGGTAAATTGGCTAGTAAATTCACTTCCACCTTCACCTTGGCATAGCTTGGTCTTGTACCATTTTGAGTAGCTAAAGAGGTCTCCCTACTGCCCTAGCTAGTGAAAAAACAAACTCCTTCCCAAAGAAGTTAGGAGGCAAGTCTTGAAACAAAATCCATGCTATGGCAATTGGTGTTTCTTCATCAATTTTCCACCATGGGTTCCACTTGGTGCACCTCATCTGCCACATCTCGTTCTGAACTTTCAAGTAATAAGCAGGCTTTGATAAAACATGAATGTAGTCCTCTATTAATGAAAGCTTAATCAATACATGACTGTCCTCAATCAATCCAACTGAGCATGGACCTTTTAACTCACATTGAATTGGCAGAATTTTACGTAAATCATGAATCCCTGGCTTCCCATATGAAAACTTACCCAGTACTGCCAGAGTTAATCCTTGTTGAGCAATGGAATGTCTCATTTCTTGTTTCTTCCAACGTACGATTGGTTCTCCATGAATATACTGAATTGGTTTTAGGGCAACAGTGGACGTAGGTGGAATGAGGGCACTTAATTCACTAGGTTTTAATAGATTTGCATAGTTTTGAATTGGATTTGGAATTGTAGATGGTTGTGGAGTTATATCCGGTGGGGTAGACGACTGTACAACCTCCATTGAAGGCTGGGCAATGGCCGGCATGGCCATGGAGGCTAGCTTTAGGGTTTTTAGGAGAGAGAAGAGAGCTTTTCTTCTCTATTTTCTGTAATGTCTATTATGAGTAGCTAGGGGGTTGACATTCCTTTTTCAAGCTTCACTTTAACCTTTTTCTATTTTCAGAGTTCTCATCTTCCCTTCTCTTTTAGGTAAATTTAATTGGCATGGAGATGATGAAAAGAGTTTCCCTTTTAGAACAATTAGTGCGTGACTACCAAATGGAGGCGGATACTTGGAAGGAACAGTGTGACAGTCTTCAGATCGATGTGGAAACCTTAGAAGAAAGTAAAAGTACCTTGGAGCAGTAGGTAAGGGCCTTGATTTCAGAGTTGGCAGTTGTAAAAGCTTCCTCAAGTCAAACAAATAAAGAGAAGTCATGTCCTGAAACCTCTTTTTCTGAGCAACTTTCCAAGGCTAGTGAGGAGATTAGAGAGTTGAAGTCTCTCTTGGGAGAAAAAGAAGCATATTCTGGTGAACTCGTGCAAACATTGACTCAAACTCAAACTTAAGAAGACCTCCGGGAATCCTCTAGTAAGGTTCTCTTTTTAGAGAGTTCTCATGCTGCTCTTCAAGCTTCTTATGAATCTGCCTTGGCTGAAAATGAAAAGTTAAGAATTGAAATTGCTGATTGGGAAAGAGATTACGATATCCTTGAAGATAAAACTGTCATTGAAGTAAGTTGGGCATTTTTAAATTCTCGCCATGATAGCCTCGTTGAAGTAAGCCAGGAGAATTTTAACTTGAATTTGAGTTAGCCAAGATCAAAGAGACTCTCGAGAAGACTCAGCAGAACCAAGATTTTTCTTCTCCCGTGGATGAAGCTTCTGAAAATGTTGAAGATGATACGGGTATCCCCACTCCTTCATGTCAAGTTGAGCCCGCTGCTGTTGATGTCCCTGTTTCAGTTCCTTCAAGTTCTCAGTGAAAAGTTTGAATTCTTTTGTTGTTGTTTTTTCTTTTCTTTGTGGTTGTAACCCTTGGTCTTTTTAAGAGTTTGTTGAAAATGTTAAGTCCCCAGACCTTTTATGGGGCGCTTTGTATAAACAACTTTTGGTTTATGACTAATTTCATACTTAGTCTAAACTTTTTTAATATTACGAAGTTTCTGTTGCTGTTTAAACTTCTGTTTTGTTTATTCTTGCCTGAATTTTTAAGGACTTACTGAATAACTTGCATTTTTATTTTGTAAAATGCTTTCTTTTTCTCATGAATGTCTTAAATCAATCATGAATTATAAAAGAGGGCCCTTTTATATTTGACACTTAATGAAGAAGACGTTTCAACTTCATAATGGTGTTAATATACGATAAAAGAAATAGGAATACACATGCTTCTTGAAATAACATTGACAAGCTTTTATTTTAACTTTGCCAAATTTTAAATAACACTTTACATGTATTTAAATAACATCTATAACTTTTTCGTAACTATTTTTCTCACAACAAATTTTTTAAAAGAATAAGATACAAGGTTTTTATGTAATAAACCATTTTAATACATGTACTTTAAATACAAGGTTTTTATTTATAACATATTTCGGTACATTGCCTTTAACCTAACTATGGTAAGTTTTTGTTTTGGCCTTGGCTCGTGACTATCTTTCATTGGCTTTTGCTTTGCACTTGACTCTTTCAATGAGTTAATTTTTTAGGCTTGAACTTTTGATTGCTTCTCAATCTTCTTTGTCGTGTTTATACATTTGTCTATGTATATATCATATAGTCCCCCAAGTGTTTGAGTGTTGAAGCATGAAGCCTAGAGCACTTGATTGTTCCTCTCATTCGGTCCTTTCGCTGAAAAGGAAAAACACACCGGACTCGGAGGTGCAATTATAGATGAAGTGTGACGACCCGGCCGGTCGTCTTTAAGAATTAATGCACTGATCTCCTATTAACTGCTTCCCCTAAGTTCATTTCTTCTATTTTGGTTTGCCGGGACGTTCGGTGTTGGGATTCGGAGAGTTTTGGGATACTTAGTCCCTAAATGAGAGCTTAAGTATTAAAAAATGGTCCGTAGTCGGAACAGTGTGAAGACGACCTTAGAATGGAAATCCAATGGTTTCGTTAGCTTCGTTAGGTGATTTCGGGATTGGGAGCATGTTCAAAATGTATTTTTGGAAGTCCGTAGCTCATTTAGGCTTGAAATGACGAAGTTTGAATTTTTGAAGTTCTGGTCCAATAGTGAGTTTTTTATCCGAGGGTCAGAATGGAATTCTGGAAGCTGTAGTAGCTCTGTCATGTCATTTGGGACGTGTGTCCAAAATTTCAGGTCATTCGGACGTGTTTTGGTTGAGGTTTTGATCGAAAGTGTATTTTGATAAAATTGGAAGTTCTTAGGCTTAGATCCTTGAATTAATCGAGTTTCCAATGTTGTTTTAGGTGGTTTAAGAATTGGTACAAGTTTGAATGAGGTATTAGGTGTTATTGGTGCTTTTGGTTGAGGTCTTGAGGGCCTCGGGATGATTTTGGGTGGTTAACGAGAAGATTGGAGAAGTGTTGCAGCAACTGAACCATTGCTGCTTCTGGTATTTTCGGATCTACAGCTTGGGAACCGTAGATGCGGCACCGCAGAAGCGGTTAAATAGCCGTAGAAGTGTCTTTGCTCCTTTCCCTCAGAAACCGCAGAAGCGGCTTAGGCATCATAGAAGCGGGCTCCAGTATTTCCTTAGTTTCCGCAGAAGCGGAAGTTCCCCCGCAGATGCGGTTTCGCACCTGCGACCCTTTTATCGCAGATGCGGTCCCTGGCCTTTTAATGAAAATCCCAGAAATGGCTCTTATTCCGTAGAAGTTGGACCGCATATGCGGTCCCTTATGCGGAAATCCCTATTCAGAAATAGTGAAATCGAGGGTTTAATTTCAAAAGTTGGAAAAATCAAATTTGAGTCGGGAGAGAGTGATTTTGAGAGGGTTTTGAAGAGGAGATTATTGGGTAACGTTTCTTTAATCCCTTCTAGTTATATTTCATCATTATATAGTTAAATCCATAATTAAAATTCGAGTTGAGGATCAAAATTTGGAAAAATTGGGTAAAACTTCATAGACCAAACTATTGAGTTTTGAGTGGGTGTTTGACCTTCGATTTGAGAGATTTTTATATGGTTAGACTCGTGAGAGTACGAGGGTTCTAAAAATATAAAATTATCCAATTCCAAGGCATTGGCCTGAGGGGAATTTTGGTTGTTTTACCTAATTTCGCGTCTTGTCTTTGAATTTAATTGTAGAATTAGTTGCTTAAGATGTTATTTACGATATGTAATTGAATTGAATAGATTTGGACCGTTTGGAGTCGGATACTCGTGGCAAAAATGTGATTTCGAGTTGATTTTGGAGCCTATTCGAGGTAAGTGGCTTGTCTAACCTTGTGTGGGGGACCTTTCCCCTTTGGACTTGTTATTTGGTATTTCAGTGCCTTGTACGCGAGGTGGCGAGCGCATACTTGAGCCAATTGTTGAAAATCCGATTTTCACTTAAGATATTGAGACTGAGTTTTCCTTCATGTTTGCCTTATTTTACTTGCAATTATAACCTGTGTTAGATTAGAAAAGCATGTTTAGTTGATTCAACTTGCCTAATTGTTTAAGTTGCCTTAATTGTACTACGTGAAGCATGCTAGGCTAGTACTACCTGTTGCTTGTCTTTTGTACTTCATTTCTAAGTATCTTCTGGTTATGGTTGCACATTTACATTGGGACTACGGATGTGGGATTCCAGTAGCTTCCCCCCTCCCCCCCTGTTTGTTTACTTTAAGACTACGAGTTCGATTCCCGTTAGTTCCCCCTGCACTTTTACTTTGGGAATGCAGGTTAGATTCCCGATAGATCCCCCTGCACATTGATAGTTGGACTACAGGACGGTATCCCGGGAGATCCTTCGGATTTACACATATGATGGACTACGGGACGGTATTCTGAGAGATCCACTGGACAGTTGAGAAAAGGACTACAGGACGGTATCGTGGGAGATCCTCATTGTTATCATTGGTATTGAGTTGTACATATTTCGTGTTTATTCTGTTCTTTGTGTAATTGTTATTTCCTTGTTTAACCTGTCTATTCTCACCGATGTACTCATTATTACTGTCAGTTTTCATATTGTTAATTCATATTATGTTATTTGACCTCAGTAGGGCCCTGACCTTCCTCGTCACTACCCAACCGAGGTTAGTCTTGGCACTTACTGAGTACCGCTGTGGTGTACTCATGCCCCTTCTGCGCTTGTTTTTCATGTGCAAATCCAGGTACCTCCACTCAGGCGTACATCCTCAAGGCAGAGAGATCTAGCAAAGACTTCGAGGTATATCTGCCGCGTTCGCAGACCAAGAGTCTCTATTCCGTTCCATCTTTAGTAGTTAATCTATCTTTTTCTTTCATTTGTTTAGACATTCTGGAGTTAGAGCAGCATATTACATTTCTATTAGCTTGTGGTTCCCGTGAGTTTCCGGGTTTTAGGATGAGATTGTAGACTTTCGCGTTTTATTTTTGAGTTGTATATGCCAAGTGGCACTTATATACCGTTTTCTCTATTTTTGCTTAGTTTAATTAAATGATTCCGCAAATTATATTAATTTCCGCATTGTTAGGCTTACCTAGTTGTAAGAACTAGGTGCCATCGCGGCGTGTTCATAGTGGGTAAACTGGGGTCGTGACAAGTTAGTATCAGAGCTCTAGGTTCATAGGAGTCACGGAACATAGGCCGGTTTATTAGAGTCTCATTGATCGGTACGGAGACGTCTGTACTTATCTACGAGAGGCTATGTAACTATTTAGGAAAATCTTCATTTCATTTGAATTCCTTGTCTTGCGATATTTTTGACATCAATTCTAAACTTATGTCTTCTATTCTCTCACAGATGGTGAGGCCACGTGCCACTTGAGATGATCATGCACCCACACCCCCTCCTGCAGCCATCAGAGGCCGGGGCTGGGGGAGAGGTCGAGGACGCGCACGTGGTGCAGCCAGAGCACCTGTGTGAGCTCCCGTTGAGGAACCACCAGCAGATCCAGCCGGATCCCAGGCACCTGGCACGCCTACTACTGCCACTACTACTCCAACTCTCCAGGAGACTTTGGCTCAGTTCATGAGTATGTACACCACCTTGGCTCAGGCAGGGTTGCTTCCCCTTGTTGTAACCATCTCCCAGGCCGGTGGAGGAGCACAGACTCCCGCCATCCGCACTCCTGAGCAGCGAGTCCAGGTTGAGTAGGCTCCCAGATTATTCCTACACCGCCTGTAGTGCCAGTTCAGCCCGAGGACAGGTTAGCTGCTTCAGAGGACGGGCAGCGGAGACTTGAGAGGTTCAAAAAGTATGATCCCCTAGTATTCAGTGGATTAGCATCAGACGATGCCTTGGGATTTCTAGAGGAGTGTCACTGTATTCTTCGCACTATGGGCATAGTGGAGTCCAGCGGGGTTTCTTTCACTGCTTTTCAGCTTCGGGGAATCGGCTACAATTGGTGGCGCACTTATGAGATAGACAGTCTAATCGAGGTTGCTTCACTGACTTGGACCCAATTCTCGGATATGTTTATGAGAGAGTTTTTCCCCCAGAGTCTTAGGGACGCATGGCGCATAGAGTTTGAGCATTTTCGCCATGGTTCTATGACCGTTTTGGAGTATGCTATCCGCTATGCCAGATTGGCTAGGCATGCACCGGCCTTGGTTGCTACAGTTCGAGAGAGAGTTCGCAGGTTTATTGAGGGTCTTATCCCACCCATCAGATCTAGCATGGCTCGAGAGTTGAAGATGGACATTCCTTATCAGCAGGTAGTGAGCATTGCTAGGAGGATTGAGGGTATGCTCGCCAGAGAGCAAGGGGAGAGGGAGGCCAAGAGGTCTCGAGAGTCAGGCCACTACTCTAGTATCCGTACCCCAACAGCAGGTCGTCACTGTAGGGGTTATGTGGGTCGCTCCATTCATTTAGCTCTTCCAGCAGCCAGTAGTGCTCCAGCTCCGCCTATACCTCAGGAGCCTTACTATGCATCTCCAGTTTCTAGCGCGCCTTCTGCGCGGGGTGCATTTAGAGGTCAGTCCAGCAGGTTTGGACCGAGCCAGTCATAGCCACCACGTCCTCCCAGATCTTGTTTCATGTGTGGTGATACACGCCACATGGTTAGGGACTACCCCAAACTTGGTAGGGGTGCATCTTCACAGATTGCTCAGCCACAGCGTGCTCCTCAGAGTTCTCAGGCCATGATCACAACTCCAACTGCTACCCCACCTACACAGCCGGCTAGGGGCGAAAGTCGAGGAGATAGAGGTCACCCTCGAGAGAGGGGACGATCCAGATATTATGCTATTCCTGCTCGTACTGAGGCGGTTGATTTTGAATCCGTCATTATAGGTATTATACTGGTTTGTCACAGAGAGGCATCGGTTCTATTCGATCCGGGCTCTACTTATTCTTATGTGTTTTCTTACTTTGCTCCGCATTTGGGTGTGCCTCGGGATTCTTTGAGTGCCCCCGTTTATGTTTCTACTCCTGTGGGGAATTCTCTTGTTGTGGGTCGCGTTTATCGGTCATGTTTGTTTACTACTCGTAGTTTTGAGACAAGAGCGAATTTATTATTACTCAGTATGGTTGATTTTGACATTATTTTGGGCATGTACTGGTTATCGCCCTATTTTGCTATTCTTGATTGTCACGCCAAGACCGTGATGCTTGCTATGCCAGGTATTCCGCGTATTGAGTGGAGTAGTACTTTAGATCACACTCCTAGTAGAGTTATCTCTTTTCTTAAAGCTCAGTGCATGGTTGAGAAGGGGTGTGCCACGTATTTAGCTTATGTGAGAGATGTCAGTGCTGATACCCCTTCTATTGATTCGGTTCTAGTGGTACGGGATTATCCCGATGTGTTTCCAGCTGATCTTCCGAGCATGCCGCCCGATAGAGACATTGATTTTGGTATTGATCTGTTGTCGGGCACTCAGCCCATTTCCATTCCTCCGTTGTGAGCACGTGATTTTTTTCCTATATGAATTACTCCCATAAAATATCATAAAATAATTTTCCCAATTTTTTGCAATTTATAGGAATTTTCGTAGAATTTTATTAATTATTTGCATTATTGTGCATATTTAATTTCCATTAAAAACTCAAAAAATACCATGCATTGCATTTAGAATTTGTTCATATTTTAGAATTAATTAATTATTTTGTTTCTTTATTTAAAATAAAAAACACAAAAATATCTCATTTTTACATTCTTAGCTTTTAATTTTGGATTATTGAGTTTTCTCTTTCAATTTAGGATCAACTAGTTTTTATAAACATTATAGTTAGATAATTAGCTTAATTTTACAATTTGAATAAATTTAGGAGTTTAATTTAGGTTTTTAATTAATTAAATAAAAGAAAAGGAAAATGAAAAATTGACTTAGTCTTGGTGTATTGGGCTACCCCAATGAACAAATACAATGGCTCAATTACCTTATACCTACCCAACCCAAAACGGGTCGATCCGACCCAATACCCAACCCATTTCCCCACCTAAGAAACCCTAGAACTACCTAAATACGGAAAAGACCGAAGGACACAAGAGATACGCCGGTGGATACACTGAGGGGGAGCCTCACAGAACAAAAAGAAAACGGGACCCCCCTTGAGCGTCGTCTTCTCCAAACAACCAGCTCTCTTCTACTGGAACTAAAAACAGACCCTTTCCAGCATCCTCTACTTCCTCCCATCGATTTCCAAACATTTGGTTCTCGAACGGAGTTCAATCACAGTGAGTTTGCTGCTCGAGTCACCGAGGTCGAGTTTTCCGGCGTGTTCTTTGGTGGACGGATTCGTTCAAGGCTTCTGATCCGAATCCTTGTTCCATTGGTGTACACTTTGCTGGAATTTTAACTGAATTTGTTCGGAGTTCTCTATAAAAGGCTAGCTCATTCATAAGAAATTAGCGTGCTTATCGATTTTGTGAATGGAGTTCGATTGATGTGCTGAGGTTCTATTCGAGTTTCCGTTGAGGTTCGATTTGAGATCGTTAATCTCCGTTTCCGGTTTAAGGTCTGAGTTTCGACTCCTTCATTTACATGTTCTGTTTCTGTTTATTTACGATGCTATGTTTGTGAAGTCCTCGCTATCGTTAATTGCGTTATCCGTGAGAGATTAATTTACAGTTTCTACTTTTAAATGTTAACTATTAACTGACCTACGTCGACCAACAAAAGGCCCCCAAATTCAAGCTAGATTATTCGTTCGTTTATGGTAACTACGGAAGTTCTAATCCTACTATTCGTTTGTTGGCATCATTTCCATTCTTGCTTTTGAAAATACAGATAACTTGAAGGTTGTTTTCGATGAAATCTGGGTCGGTTTCACTACACAATCTTCGTAGGTATTAAATAAGATTATCCCCGATCTTATAATTGTTGTTGCTATTGCTTTTCCCCTATTTTAATTGATATCAGTGACTTGTAGTTGACAGTGGAAGTTTCCTTATTCATTTTTCACAAGTATCTCCCTTCAATTTCATAACATGGTTTGGATAGCATGAATTTGGAGTTGCACGTCATAAATTCTGCCATTTTTTATGGATTCAGAAGTTGGTTGGCTTCATTTTGTTGTTTGTTGTTATTTTATCAAGCTATAAATGTTCTTTGGCTTTTTTGCTTTTATCTTTTAATGTTTGCTAAAGTTTGTGGATTGAAAAGATATAGAAAGGAAGTTGTCGAGTTGTTACCTGTATTTGAAGTTGATTAGAACAGTAGATGGACGTTTGGTTTTGATTTGTGATGAAAGGTCTTGCTAACTTCCCCAAAGTATAGACTACTGTGATTTATTGTAGGGTGGGATATACTGCAAGTTGTAACCGAATCTTAGGAGGTCACTTCTGAATGATTTTCTTATATGGATTCTAGAATGTTAGTGAACTGGACAATAATGTTGTATTTGCTCAAATTTGTATAGGTGTTTGCTTGCTTCAATTCGATCTAAGTTGTGATAGCTGATTGTTTTTTTTGTTTCGATTTCTGAAGTTTCATGACTGATTCTGCTCAAAATTATTAAAGGTTGTCTTGTTGCAATGGGTGTATAAGAAAATTATGATTTACTGCATTCAAATGGATTTAGTTGTATCCATGTGTGATGCCTCTAAGATATGGAGAAACATCATGGTGATTTAGTTGGATTGGGGTGTGCCATGCCGAACGAAATGACCATTGCATGGCCCTCGCTTTATTTAATCCTGAATTGGTCCTTAGATTCCGAGGTGTGTTATTTAGCAAATTCCATGGCCCTCCTAAAGTCCAAACACGTAGTTGCTTTAGGCGCGTGTTTAATAATTGTACATTCTTAAACTCGGTTATACATTTATGTTACCCAAATCCAAATCTCAACGATGTTGAAATACGTAAAAAAACCACAGGTGCATTTATGTGACGTGGTTCGAGATGTGTTTTAATGGTGTTGCAATTCTCTTTTAAAAAATAAATAAAAGCGGTTAAAGCTAGAATTTGCACATATGTTCGTAATTGCTTAAAATAAGATAATTTAAGCCGAATATGACAGTTGAGCGACCGTGCTAGAACCACGGAACCCGGGAATGCCTAACACCTTCTCCCGGGTTAACAAAATTTCTTACTCGAATTTCTGGTTCGCGACTGTTAAACAGAGTCAAACCTTTTTCCTCGACTCGGGATTCAAAACGGTGACTTAGGACACCATAAATCTCCCAAGTGGCGACTCTAAATCTTTTAAATAAATCCCATTTCGATTGTCACTTCAAGTGGAAATAACTCCCTTTATTATATCCCTTCACGGGGTGTAGTAAGAAAAAGGAGGTTTGACAGCTCTGGCGACTCTGATGGGGAGGAAAAACCCAGAAATCCGGTTCAGGGTTTAAGAATTCAAGCTTAGAATAATTGTTATGTTTGGCTTTATCTGATTTTCCTACATGTTTTCCTGATAAATGTGCTAAATGCTTTGGTGCTTTGATATTATTTGAAATGTATATATAAACTGAAACCCTTCTCTTCTTACCTCCGGGGATATGCTTACTGGTTGAGACTCCCTATTCTGTTAGTGTCATACCTTGAAATAAGGAAGAGGTCGGACAAGTTACTAAGTCGGACGATCTTGTGGGTCCCCGATACGTAGCCCCCTCCTCGACTCGAGTTGTCCGCTCGGGTACACAGTCTAGAACCCATACCCGGGATTTGAACCTAGAATAACTTGACTTCATGCCGGATCCCTAGTAGGAGCTCTTATTTGCATCACGCGCATATGACTTAGGGGACTCAATACAGGGGTTGAGTCCGTCTAGGACAGGTGTACCCAAAATAACAGACCATCTTGATGCATCCTATGTGCTACAATGTTGCATTTATTCAAGGGGAAAATGATCATTTGGCAGACCAATGATAGTTGAGGGCAAATGAAAAAAAAAGAAAAAAGAGAGGGTGAAGTGTGAAAATAAAGCAAGTAGGACCTAGTTTTGTTTTTGTTGCATTTTTTTGTATTAAGGAAAAAGACAAAAAATATATACATGAAAAAATTCAAAAAAAAATCTTGCATTTTTATCATTTTTCAAAAAAACCAAAAACTAGAAAAAAAATAGAAAAAAAGAAAATCCAAAAAGATTTTGCATGTTTCATCCTTTTTCAAGAAAAGCAAAAATATGTTTTCTCTAAATTAGCTATTTTTTAATTTTCACCCATATCCAATCTGCCCGAACTACGCGAACTTGATTCTCGTCTCCCAGGGCGGGATATGTAGGCTACCCACATAGGGTTCGGTCTTCCTAGTAAATCTTAGGTTCTTGGCTTTGCGGGGTCTTAACCAAATTTTACACTTCTAGTCACTTTCTGGCCAAATAAACCATTTTGCAAAATAAATCATGTCTTGCATGTGTCCAGTAGGGAGTATTATTATCTCACATAGTGTTGGTCACAGTTTCCTTGCATTCCAGCTGTGGGTCTATTTATTGGAGTTTGAGCATGGCAGACACCTCGGGACCATCCAGGCAGGATCACTCATTCAGGAGTTGTTTAAGAAGATTTTTTTATTTTTATTTTTATGCTTTGAGTTTGTTTTCTTTTATGTCATCCTTTACCTTTTAGTTTTGTATAGTAATGTCGAGTTTTTTTATTGTTATTACTATTGTACTTTCTATTTTGCATTTGAAAAGGAGTGTGATAAATCAAAAATCCAAAAAAAAAAGATTTTGCGTTTCATATTTCCGTTAGGAATTTTCTTTAGAATACTAATTGTAGAAATGAAAAAAAATATTGTGTTTTGTGAGTTGATCTGGACAAAGGGCTCTTCCATTTTGACAATAGCAATAGACCTGTACCGTTGGCTCAATAGTATATTAGAATTACTGTTAAGAAGCCACTGCAGAGATTCCAGTTGATGAATGATGTTTGCTATGAGAAGGTGATTAGCGTTGCAGGCAAGCATCAGGTGCTTATTTTGTGCACTCAAGGAGGGAAACTAGTAAAACAGCTCGTGCAATATGAGATAATGCATGTGCTAATGGCACACTTGGTAAGTTTTGAAGGAGGATAGTGTAACTCATGAAATTCTTCAGTCTCAAACAGAGCTTGTTGAGAGCAATGATCTCAAAGATCTTTTACCATATGGTTTCGCAATTCCTCATGTGGGGTTAGATAGGACTGATTATCAATTTATGGAGGAACTTTTTGCTGATGGCCATGTGCAAGTTTGGGTTTCAACAGCCACCTTAGCTTGGGGTGTCAATTTACCTGCACATATTGTCATCATAAAAGGCACCACAATATACAATCCTGAAAAGGTAGCCTGGACTGAACTCAGTCCCCTTGATGTTATGCAGATGTTTGGCTGAGCAGGAAGGCCTCAATATGACACTAATGGTGAAGGAATCATAATAACCGGACACAGTGAACTGCAATATTATCTTTCTTTAATGAATCAACAGCTTCCTATTGAAAGTCAATTTATATCTAAGATCAATTGAACGCAGAGATTGTCCTTGGGACGGTGCAGAATGCCAAAAAGGCATGCAAGTGGCTCCTCTATACTTACCTCTGTGTTCGAATGGTACAAAATCCCACTCTTTATGGTCTCAAAACTGACTTTTCTCCGGACGAAAGGTATGCTGACTTGGTTCATTCTGCAGCTACATTACTGGACAAAGACAACCTGATTAAGTATAATAGAAAAAGTAGATATTTTCAGGTGACTGACTTGGGTCGCATTGCTAGCTATTACTACATAACTCATGGGACAATTTCCACATACAATGAGCACTTGAAACTGACGATGGGTGATATTGAACTTTGTCGGCTTTTCTCCCTAAGTGAGGAATTCAAATATGTAACAGTCAAACAGGATGATAAAATGGAATTGGCAAAGCTTCTGGATCGTGTTCCTATTCCGGTAAAAGAGAGTCTTGAGGAGCCTAGTGCCAAGATCAATGTTCTTTCGCAGGCATATATTTCACAGTTGAAGCTTGAAGGGTTGTTTCCGTCATCCAACATGGTTTATATAACTCAGAGTGTTGCGCGTCTGATGCGAGCCCTTTTTGAGATTGTTCTGAAGAGAGGATGGGCTCAGTTAGCCGAGAAGGCCTTAAAATGGTGCAAAATGATAAGCAAGAAGATGTGGATTGCACAGGCACCACTTCGACAATTCCATGGCATACCAAATGAGATCTTGATGAAGTTAGAGAAGAAAGATTTGGCTTGGCAGCGTTGTTATGATATTTCATCACAAGAACTGGGAGAGATTTAGAAAAATCACAAACTGTTGGGTTTTACTGTTTCATTTAGCTTCTCTAGTGGTTTTTTTTTATTCTGAGACTTGAAAAGGGTTGATATTGGTTTTTTGAAAGGTTTTTGGTTCAAGCTTTGTTAAGGGTCACTGTTCCATTGGATTGTAGAAAAAAAAGAGATTTTTCTTTTAGTAAATCTTTAAAAGGTTTTCTTTAAGGTATCAATTCCAAAAATCCAAAATAGATTTTTTTTGAGGTTCTTCTTTGAGAAATCAATGAAAAAATAAAAAAATTCCTTTTATTTTTCTAGAACTTTAGGACATTATACATAGAAAGAAAAACATACTTTATCTTTTGTTTATCATTAGAATTTCTCCTTTAGGCAATCAAAATTCAACTTCAATTTTTTTTTGTTGTTTATCGCTCGTTTCGAAATCTTGCGTCGGGATATCAAATGAAAATTCGAAATGTTTTTCTTTGGTTTATTGTTTGGACTTCATTTCAGAAAAAAGGAATCAAAAAATACATTTCTCTTGTAGGATTTTTCCTTAATAATTTTCCTCAGTGTATTTGTTTAAAAAAAAAATATATGCTTGCTAAGCTTGAGTTTATAATAGGTTATAGAACATTAAGTCTCGAAAATTCAAAAAAAAAATATTTGCTTCTTTTATTTCTCTTTTCTCATCAGAATAGTCATTAAAGAAAAAAAATATCAGTTTGTTTACTTTATTCTCGTTCTTCCAGAACTACGCAAAGATCTGATTCATGCGGGGTCATGATACGTAGGCAACCTACATAAGGTTCGATAGAATCATTTTTTTATTCTTAAAAGAAAAAAAGGAAAAATCAAGAAAAAAAAAGAGAGAAAAAGAAATAAAAGTTGGTGAAATTGTGGGAGGTAAGAAATGAGAAGGAAGAAAAGAGTGATAAAAAAAAAGAGGGGAAAATGAGCGAGCCAAGAAGTGATAGAAAAAGAAAAGAAAAGAGAGGATTGAAATGAAAAATTGGGATGATGCCAACTGATCTTCATACCCTCGAAGTCATTTTAGAACCGATAACTGTGACTAGGTGCATTGCATGCAATGTGAGATTTTGTTATTAAATGCCCTAACACTAACATGATGGCTTCATTTTGTTATATTTAAGCAAAAAGGTGGTTGGTTTGTGGCTTTAAAGTGGTAATTTCTTTCTAAAAAATAAATTCAAAAGGTAATGGAAGACAACAACAAAATCGGGTTGGTTGATACCGGGGCCCAAAAGCACCGCTCGCCAAACGGGGTTCGCCAAAATTTTACTTGTACGATGGATGTGGAGATCCGGTAGTCCGCCTGAGGGTCTATTGTAGTAAAATGAGAATTTTTGGAGAGAAAGATGACTTCATGATGCCATATTTCACTGAGAGCCTGACTGGGGTAGATTTGGACTGACATACTCATCAAGATGTTGGTAAGTGGCATACATTGGGCGACCTGACCCAAGATTTTGTGCGGCGCTTTCAATACAAATTAGGCGTTACCCTAGGCAGCTCCTACCTATCTAAAATGAAAAAAAAAAGCCGGAAGAAAGCTTTAGGGAGTTTAGGCTCAGATGGAAGGAAACAAAGGCAGAAAAGTGATTTTACGCCCATCGGAGAATCCTACACAAGTTGGTTTGAAAAGTTAAAGCATTCTGGCCTGATTGAGCCACTCCTCGGATATACTCCAGACTCATATGCAAAAGGCTTTGATCCTACTGTGCAATGCATGTACCACTCTGATGTCCAGGGGTATAGTATTAAAGATTGTCGCTCTTTGAAAAAGGAAATAGAGAGAATGATTCAAGAAGGGGTAATTGTGGTCAATGACAGTGGCAGGGAGCATGCAAATCCTCTTGGTAACTTGTTGATTAAAGTTGATAATGGTCTTGGCAATATTGATGCGAAACTCAGTGGCTAAGATGTCGTGCTTGGTAATTGGGAAGGCGCTCCATTTCTTGGTCAGCCCTATTGGAGTTTTGGTAGTTTATTTTGTTGTCGTTTCTGCTGTCCGGATTATTTCGGGGTTGTAATCTGGATATTGTCTTGTGACTCAAACCCTTCTATCCTTTCATTTTGCCTGTTTTGTTTAGTCGTAGTAACTCGTTTAGTACTGTCTAGGTTTGTTCCAGGGTTTTAACCCTAGTCTAGTTTGCTTGTCTTATTGTTCGAAGCGTTTCATCGCCTGTCTGGTGCAATTTCCTGTTTTCTGTTATTTCTAGCCATTTTCTTTTGTTTAATTCTCTTTTCTTTCTACAATTCTTTTCATGCTGGTTCTATTGATATGACATGCACACATAATTCTCAGCCTGGTTTTAAAATACAGTTTAGTCTTGTGGCAATGAAATAATATTGAGGATGTAGGGGCATTTGAAGGAGATAATAACACTTTAAGATTATTTGAAGCCCGAACCGTGTGAAACTGGGGCATATAGAACATAAAGAAACCCTAAAGGCAAGTTTGCCAAATTGTCCGGGGCCTTTCGTGGTAAGGAAAGTGAGATTGTTGTCCAATGGTGCCTTAAATTTAACAGATGTAGAAGGCAAATGTGCGGATATGGTTATCAATTCTGGTGCAATCAAAAGATGTTACATATGTTTTCCTCAGTTTTTTTAATTGTGTAGTTTGTACTTGTCATGTTTCAGAGACTGGGATGACGAAGGCATTTTGTTCTGCTATCTAAACACTTTATCCTTTGTTACCCCCTTTGAGCCTTATTTATTTTCTTTCATACCCCTCTTTCGGAATCAGTAGCAAAGATCATAAACACAAGCATGAAAGATAAGTGAAGGAAAAAAAAGAAAAGAAAAAGAATGAAAAGACAGAGAAGAAAAGGAAGGAGGAAGAAAAAAAGGGAAGGAAAAAAAAACAAACAACAAAAAGAGAAAAAAGGTAGAAAGAAGAGAAAGAGGAAGAAAAGAAAAGAAGAATCACAGCAACAAAGTAATTCCTATGGCATGAACTACGTTTGACTTGATCCCGAAAGGGTACGTAGGCAGCCTCTCTCTGAGGTTCAGTCACACCAAAATAAAAGTCCAAAAGTCCCCAAGAAAGAAACTGGGATAGAAATTGTGGTTGTGCAAGAGATTTGATTCCGAAAGTTGTAATTTTGAACCCACATCGAATTGTTTTTGAGCCTTTGATACCCTGTCTTTCTAACCCCATCCAAAAGCCTGCATTACGGTCCAAAGAAAGACCTTCCGATCAGTCTTCGAGAGATGCCAAGTTAAGCGAGTAGAGGTGAATCATATCAGGGGCAACGCTTCGGTCCAAACAAGGAAAATGAAGAATGAGAGAGTCTTGTTGATGAGAACCCTCACGGGTACCACAAGGCAATGAAAGCTGAGAGAAATAAAAAATGAGAGAGTCTTATTGGTGAAAACCTTCACGGGCACCATAAGGCGACAGCGAGATGAGAGAAAGACCAAAATGAGAGAGGCTTGATGGTAAAAACCCTTCGGGCACTACAAGTCGGTAAGGATTGTGAATCAGATTGGATAAGCGAAGCATTGAAGCCCAGTTTCACGGTTTGGGGGTATAACTGTAGTTGAACATCAGATTTGCGTGACAAAATATCTACAGTTGCATGTCATGGTCATTAGAGTTGGTATATATATCTGATAAGTTTCTACTTCGTAGCATTCTTGTTAGGAATCATCTCTTTCCTTTGTCCTTTACTCTGTTCCTTTTATTTTGTTTACTTCCTCCTCTTGAGTCTGTTTGGTCATAACAAGTGAGAAATGACTTCAAAATCTGCCACCACGCTTTCCAATTAAACAAAACAGGATCTGGGGAACATATCAAAGTGTCAAGTCAGGGAAGAACAACAGGCACACTGAGTTGGCAACAATCAACATACTTTGGGATCCTTGTGAAATGCAAAGGCTTAGTATATGTCAATTCATGAATGATGCAACAAATGAAGGGTTAGGGCAAACAGATCAAAGGTATTTCCTGAGATAAGCTTGATAAAAGGGGTAAACCAGTGACGAGCCAGACCTTCCAAGCAGAAGTCAAAGTTATCATGGCAAATGGGGGAGCTGTAGACCTCAAGGACTGGACCAGTGGTTTAAGTCAAGAAAAGAACAACATACATCTTGAGTGGGTGGCAATTGACGTGCTTTGGGATTCGTGTGAAATACAAAGGTTGGGTAGATGTCAGTTCATATAATGCAACAGATGGAGGGTGTTAGGTGAACAAATCAAAAATATTTTCGGTTAAACATGAAAGGTTTGGTACATATCAATTCATGAACAATGAAACAAGATGGAGGGTGTTTGGTGAACGGATCAGAGATATTCTCCACGTCAAGGGTAACAAAGAAAGTGGTTAGTCAATAAACAAGCAAGGTCTTCGGGTGGGAATCAGTTATCATGGCAAATGAAGGAACAATAGATCTCGAGGCCAAGGCCAGTGATTTAAATCAGGAAAGAACAACATGCGCGCTAAGTTGCTAGCAATCAATATGCTTGGGAATCCATGTGAAACACAAAGGTTGGGGAGGAGCCAGTTCATGTAATGCAACAAATAGAAGATATTGGGTCCAAATGGAGAAAAGGTATTTTATGTGATGGGGACGACAAAGAAAGGAGTTAGCCCATAAACAAGCAAGGTCTTCGAGTGGAAATCGGTCATCATGGGAAGCGAAGGAGCAATCTCCCTCAAAGTTCAAGGCCACAAACCAACCAACACATTTTAAACTGACAAGATTTTTCTTTGATTGAAACAGGGGCAGAAGTTTCATTTGCTTCAGAGAAACCCTCCGTAAGGAAAGACAGCACCAAACAAGTATGACGGGAAATTCTCAGGACCCTCTTGGAAAATGGAATTTAGTTTAAATTTCAAAACTATCATGAATAGACTAATTTAGCATAAATGTAACCCAAGGAATACGAGCTGGTCTCAAGGTTTGCTTGTCTAAGATAGGATTCAATTAGGAGTTTTCAGGACCCTCCTGGATAATGGGATGTAGTTTTAAAGTTTGTTTAGATAACAAGATGTGGTGGAAGTTGTACTTGCAATAGATATAGCTTAGGTTAAAACCGCCTTTTAAATAGAAGTTGTCAGGACCCTCATGGATAATGGGAAGTAGTTTAAGAACTTTTAGATAACAAATGTAGTGGGAGTAATGCTTTTAGAAGGTATAACTTAGGTTCGTAAATTTTTAAGAGTTGTCAGGACCTCCCTGGATAATAGGACTTCGCTTTAAAATTCTTCTAATAGTTAGTAGAATAATTCAGTTTAACACTCACCCATGCGCTCAGCCACCAAACTGGGGCAGAAAATGTTCTTTGTTTGTCTATTTTGTTGAAATCAGGCGCCCACCTGGAGAACAAGGGAATACCTTTCAAGCTCAGCAATCAGGCGCCCACCTGGAGAACAAGGGAATACATTTCAAATTTAGCAATCAGGCGCCCACCTGGAGAACAAGGGAATATATTTCAAGCTCAGCAATCAGGCGCCCACCTGGAGAACAAGGGAATACATTTCAAGTTTCAGTAGTCGGGCGCCCACCTGGAGAACAAGGGAATACATTTCAAGTTTCAGCAGTCAGGCGCCCACCTGGATAACAAAGGAATACATTTCATGTTTTGACAATCAGGCGCCCACCTGGATAACAAGGGAATACAGTTCAAGTTTTTGGCAATCAGGCACCCACCTGAATAACAAGGGAATACATTTCAAGTTTAGCAATCAGGCGCCCACCTGGAGAACAAGGGAAGTACAATTCAAATTTTAGCTTTCAAATTTTTAATATTTGGTAAAGTGACGCGCCCAGCCACCAAATTGGGGCAAGAGATTTTCTTTTTTTGTTATTTTGTTGAAGTCAGGTGCCCACCTAGAGAACAAGGGAATACATTTCAAGTTCAGAAGTCAGGCGCCCACCTGGATAACAAGGGAATACATTTCAAGCTTTTGGCAATCGGGCGCCCACCTGGAAAACAAGGGAATACTTTTCAAGTTTTGACAGTCAGGCGCCCGCCTGGATAACAAGGGAATACATTTCAAGATCAGCAATCGGGCGCCTACCTGTAGAACAAAGGAATACATTTCAAGTTAGCAATCAGGCGCCCACCTGGAGAACAAGGGAAGTACAATTCAAGTTTAAGCATTCAAATTTTTGGTAATATTTGGTAACATGATGCGCCCAGCCACCAAACCGGGGTAGAAAATCTTCTTTGTTTGTCCATTTTGTTGAAATCAGGCGCCCACCTGGAGAACAAGGGAATACATTTGAGTCAGCAATCAGGAGCCCGCCCGGAGAACAGAGGCATTTATTTCAAGTTTTAGCAATCAGGAGCCTGCCTGGAGAACAGAGGCATTTATTTCAAGTTTTAGCAATCAGGAGCCTGCCTGGAGAACAGAGGCATTTATTTCAAGTTTTAGCAATCAGGAGCCCGCCTGGAGAACATAGGCATGTATTTTAAGTTTTAGCAGTCAGGAGCCCGCCTGGAGAACAGAGGCATATATTTCAAGTTTTAGCAGTCAGAAACCCGCCCGGAGAATAGAGGCATATATTTCAAAGTTTTAGCGATCAAGCATCACCTGGAAAAAGGGAAAACACTTCAGAATACAATTCAAGTCAGCAACAAAGAGGCTTGCGGAAAGAATGCGAGTCAACAATCCCAGATGATCAGCGGAAGTTAGTCACAATCCAAAATAACAAAAAGAGAAACAAAAAAAGGAAAAGTGAATCCAAATGCAGAAATAGAGAAAGATGTGAATTGGTTAAGAGATGATTGGAGTCACAAGCGGTCCGCAAAGCTGAGGAAGAATGAATTAGCACCTGGAACTAGCTAGCGTCAAGGTTCAGATCTAAAGTCTGCATGAAGAACCATTCAAGAATCAAGATCAAGCTCTAGAAGACTTATAGATAGGAATCTTGTAACTCATAGTTGACAGGCTTAGCTAGTCTTTTTCATGTTTTGATTTTTGATGTAATAACAGGACCGCGGACCGGAACCTCGACGGAACAGCACCTCGATCGGCTCTCCACCTTGGTACTCCATCATCTCACTCACTTCTGAACTACACTGACCTGATTCCTTTATAGACAAGGATATGTAGGCAACCTCGAAAGCAGGGTGCGGTCAAATCTTTCAAAAATGCTTCCCATGGAGTATTCAAACGGGCAAAAATCGCTCGTATCCGCTCACTTTATCTTTGACCGAAAACTTTTCGTATTTTCGAGCAAAGAGGGGCAGCTGTGAGCACGTGACTTTTTCCCTATATGAATTACTCCCATAAAATATTAGAAAATAATTTTTCCAATTTTTTTCAATTTATAGGAATTTTCGTAGAATTTTATTAATTATTTGCATTATTGTGCATATTTAATTTCCATTAAAAACTCAAAAAATACCAAAAAAAAAAATGCCATGCATTGTATTTAGAATTTGTTCACATTTTAGAATTAATTAATTATTTAGTTTCTTTATTTAAAATAAAAATCACAAAAATATCTCATTTTTACATTCTTAGCTTTTAGTTTTGGATTATTGAGTTTTCTCTTTCAATTTAGGATCAACTAGTTTTTATAAACATTATAGTTAGATAATTAGCCCAATTTTACAATTTGAATAAATTTAGGAGTTTAATTTAGGTTTTTAATTAATTAAATAAAAGAAAAGGAAAATGAAAAATTGGCTTAGTCTTGGTGTATTGGGCCACCCCAATGAACAAATACAATGGCTCAATTACCTTATACCTACCCAACCCAAATTGGGTCGATCCGACCCAATACCCAACCCATTTCCCCAACTAAAAAACCCTAGACCTACCTAAATACGGAAAAGACCGAAGGACACAAGAGATACACCGGTGGATACACTGAGGGGGAGCTGCACAGAACAAAAACAAAACGGGACCCCCCTTGAGCGTCGTCTTCTCCAAATGACCAACTCTCTTTTACTGGAACCAAACACAGACCCTTTCCAGCATCCTCTACTTCCTCCCATCGATTTCCAAAAATTTGGTTCTCGAACAGAGTTCAATCACAGTGAGTTTGCTGCTCGAGTCACCGAGGTCGAGTTTTTCGGTGTGTTCTTTGGTGGACGGATTCGTTCGAGGCTTCTGATCCGAGTCCTTGTTCCATTGGTGTACACTTTGCTGGAATTTTAACTGAATTTGTTCGGAGTTCTCTATAAAAGGCCAGCTCGTTCATAAGAAATTAGCGTGCTTATCGATTTTGTGAATGGATTTCGATTGATGTGTTGAGGTTTTATTCAAGTTTCCGTCGAGGTTTGATTTGAGATCGTTAATATCTGTTTCCGATTTAAGGTCTGAGTTTCGACTCCTTCATTTACATGTTCTATTTCTGTTTATTTACGATTCTATGTTTGTGAAGTTCTCGCTATCGTTAATTGCGTTATCCTTGAGAGATCAATTAACAATTTCTACTTTTAAATGTTAACTATTAACTGACCTACGTCGACCAACAAAAGGCCCCCAAATTCAAGCTAGATTATTCGTGTGTTTTTGGTAACTACGGAAGTGCTACTCCTACTATTCGTTTGTTGGCATCATTTCCATTAATGCAGATAACTTGAAGGTTGTTTTCGATGAAATCTGGGTCGGTTTCAATACACAATCTTCGTAGGTATTAAATAAGATTATCCCCGATCTTATAATTGTTGTTGCTATTGCTTTTCCCCTATTTTAATTGATATCAGTGACTTGTAGTTGACAGTGGAAGTTTCCTTATTCATTTTTCACAAGTATCTCCCTTCAATTTCATAACATGGTTTGGATAGCATGAATTTGGAGTTGCACGTCGTAAATGCTGCCATTTTTTATGGATTCAGAAGTTGGTTGGCTTCATTTTGTTGTTTGTTGTTATTTCATCAAGCTATAAATGTTCTTTGGATTTTTTGCTTTTATCTTTTAATGTTTGCTAAAGTTTGTGGATCGAAAAGATATAGAAAGGACGTTGTCGAGTTGTTACTTGTATTTGAAGTTTATTAGAACAGTAGATGGACGTTTGGTTTTGGTTTGTGATGAAAGGTCTTGCTAACTTCCCCAGAGTATAGACTAATGTGATTTAAAGTAGGGTGGGATATACTGCAAGTTGTAACCGAAGCTTAGGGGGTCCCTTCTGAATGATTTTTCCTATATGGATACTAGAATGTTAGTGAACTGGAAAATAATGTTGTATTTGCTCAAAGTTTTATAGATGTTTGCTTGCTTCAATTCGATCTAAGTTATGATAGCTGATTGTTTTTTTTTTGTTTTGTTTTCTGAAGTTTCATGTCTGATTCTGCTCAAAATTATTAAAGGTTGTCTTGTTGCAATGGGTGTATAAGGAAATTATGATTTATTGCATTCAAATGAATTTAGTTGTATCCATGTGTGATGCCTCTAAGATATGGAGAAATAACATGGTGATTTAGTTGGATTGGGGTTTTTCGTGCCGAACGAAATGACCATTGCATGGCCCTCACTTTATTTAATCAAAGGATTTATCCTTAGATTCTGAGGTATATCATTTAGCAAATTCTATGGACCTCGCAAAGTCCAAACGTGTATAGTGTGAGAAACAGGCATAAAATAAGGTAAGGAAACAATTAAGGAACTGAGTATCAATTAAGAATCAAGAATTCCATTAATTAAGGAATTCAGATTCAAGCGGTAAAAACTATCTAAGGATAAAATCAAATAAACAACTTGTGCAAAGTAGGCCATTAGGGGTAAATACATAGAGTTTTTAACTAAGGGAAGAAGTTTAAAATACACTGTTAACACAAATAAGGTAAGGATCCATCAGTATATAGTAAATAAAAGAGTCGAAGATTTTTGTAAGTATTGGTCCATGAATGAACCAAGTTAGAAAAGCTAAGAAAAACTTTTACTCAAATCGAGTAATAGGGAAGTCAGCAAACATGGAAAGGAATCAATCAAACTTATACAAAGAAAGTATGAAATCAATCACAATTGACAACCATTTAGAAGGGAAGTTCAGGACATATAAAGAATACATAAGTAACAGGCATGAGAGGCTGAATTTAGGACAAAGTGAGAGTGTTATGCAATTGCAAAATAAGTAAGTAGTAGACTATAGGAATATGGTAGTCATCTCAGAGAATAGGGAATATCAGATAGCATACAAAAGGCCAAGTGAAAAGGTCTTATAGAGTTTAGCAAAAAGGTTAGAGCCGTAGGAAGAAACAAAATTGAAGCAATGATTTTGAAACATAGTCGAGCAGTAGAGGAAACAACTTCAGGAACGCAAATAGGTCCAAAGAGACTAGGGTTTTCAAATCAAACACATTCAGAGATAAGAAACAAACAAATCACATAACAAGTAGCCTCAAAAACTCAAATGAACCCCAAATTCTAGGGTTTTTACCATTAATCGAATCTAGAGATAAAAACAAGTAAGTCAGGCAAAAAAAAAAATATTAACAGAATAAGTGCAGAAATCATAAAGGAACACGTACTTCCTAGTAGAAGAAACTCATGAATAACATAATAAAAGATCAATCATGCAAAAAATACAGTAGAAGAACTCGTAAGAACAAGGTAGAAGAAACACCGTAGAAGAAACACATAAGGATCATAGAAGAGACATAGTAGAAAAAACATATAAGAATCACAGTAGAGCATGTTAAAAGTCAAAGAAACCCTAAATCAGAGGAGGTGAAAGGTTTAAAAGCAAAGTTTTGAAAGAACCTTTTGAGAAAACATTTGAGACCTTAAGATAAAAATAGATCTTGGACAGATCTTGAGAACTCAGAAAAACCTCAAAAGGTTAGGGTTTTAGAAGAAACCTAGAAGTGAGAAAGGCCTGGAAACTCGTGGATCTAAACCGGAGAAGTTAGACTCAGGCTCGAACGACCATGATATCTGGAGTAAAGCCAGAGACGACCATGGAAACCTGAATCGAAGGAAACCTAGGTAGAGATCTTCAAGGCCAGGCCTTGAACCTTCAAAAACTGGTGTATAAGAGCACTAGGGGGTGGGTGTAATATCCTCACAGCTTTGGCGGTGGCCTGATTCCGATGGATCTCCGGTCTGAGGTGGCAAGAGGCAGCTTGGGTTTGAGAACCCTCGAGAGAGTTTGAGAGAGTGGAGGGTTTCAGAGGCAACAGTTGGTGAGAAATGAGGTACGGTAAAGGGGTCGTTTGAATTAAAAAAGGAAGGGGATGAGGGGAGCCGTTGATCTTAGAAAAGGGATGAGGGGAGCCGTTGATCTAAAAGATAAATGGCTGTGATTAAATGGGTTAAACGGGGACCGATTTTGGGTATGCTAGGAAAGGGTATGGGTTGGGTTATAATAAAATTGGGTCGTTTGATTAGGAGTGTGGTTGATGGTCAAATTGAGGCTACAATTGCAATTCAAATGGCTATGTATCAAATAACCAATTTCTCCCCTTTAATTTATATAAAAATAATTAAAAATAATTTTAAATTAAATTAAAAGCAGTGAAATAATTAATAATATATAAACATTAATCTAAAAATACTGGAAATAATTTATAACTGTAAAATGCCATTAATCGTAATATAGGCTGTAATTGCAATTTTATGCAATTTTTGTTTAAAAATATCAAGTAAATTTGTAAAAAAATGCAAAAATCACCTTTACTATATTTTGATGTAAATAAATTATACACAAAAATGATAATTTTAAGAATAATAATGGGATTTTGTACTACTAAAATAGACAATAAATCGATTTTGCAAATCTTAGAAAATTAGGGAAAAATACTAAAACTCTTGGGCATGCTTATGTATGCATACACATACTATTTTGAGAATATTTGGAGTATATAAAATACATGCGAAAAAATTGGGTATCAACACAAGGCATGGCGCGCTATTTAACTTTCTTCCGCTTTAATAAGAGGAACTCCCGAAGAGAGTTATGAATTATTATCTTCATACTTATATATGATCAGAAGTAAAAATCCGGGAACATATACTAACATAAAGATAGACGACAACAAGAGGTAAACAATCAAAAAAAAAGTTTATTATTACATTTTATAAAATTTAGGACATCCTGTCTTAACCAGTTAACTTCTGAGTTTTAACCAGAAGTTCAGGACTAGCTGTCCTTAACTTTTGAACTTGTAATTCAAAGTTAAGGACTGCCTGTCCTTTACTTTTGAACTATAACTCAAATTTAAGGATTGTATGTCCTTAACTTTATAACTTGTAATTCTAAGTTAAGAACTGACTGTCCTTAACTTTTAACCTTGTAATCTGAAGTTTAGGACTACCTGTCCTTAACTTATGTTAACCTTATTTTATATTGTATTTTCAGGTTCTTTTTTATATATTTTATGCATATTGATCATCAATATCTAGTTGGAATCATTGTAGACCAGTGATTGCTATTGATGCAAATTTTTTAAAGTCAAAATTTCATGGTGCTTTAATGATTTAAGTTTCAAAGGATGCAAATAACCTAATTTTCCCACTAGCCTTTGGAATAGCAGAATCTGAAAATAACAATTCCTATGAGTGTACTTTAGTCAACTTCGCAATGCAATTGAGAGCCGCGAGAATTTAATTTTTTTATCAGACAGGCATCAAGCTATTGCATATGGTATTGCAAAGGTATATCCTGAAAGCCATCATGAGATTTGCATCTATCACTTGGAGCAGAACCTAAAGCGAAGAAAGGTGAAAAGTGAGGTCATAAAACTTTTCCAAAGTGCTGCAAGAGTATACAGGCAAAAAGAGTTTGATATATACATGTAAGATATAGCAAAAGTAGATAAGAAGACTTATGACTACTTGATAGAAGAACCACCGGAAAGGTGGGCATGTTCTTGTAGTCCACGATGAAGATATGACATGCTCACAACAAATATAGTTGAGTTAATGAATTTTGTCCTATTAGAAGCAAGGGAGCTGCCTACATTAAGAATAATGGATTTCATTCAAGTGAAGCTACAACGTTGGTTTTATGAAAGAAAAATGAAGCAGAAGGAACTTTTTATGATGTTTCTTGTTGGGTAGAGGAGGAATTGAAGAAAAAAAATAGATTTAGCATTTACTTTGAATGTAAGTATTATGTTCTATGTTTAGATTATGATTTTAATATAATTTAACATAATGTATTAATTTATAATTTTTCAACATTGAAGGTCTTCCCTGTTGATTCATGGTGTTCTAGAGTTGAAGAAGAAGGAATAACTTTCTTGGTGTACTTAAACAAAAGAACATGTAATTGTTTTCTGTTTCACTTTGATGAATTACCATGCATACATGCAATTGCAACTATCGAGAAGAGAAACATCAAGAAGTACAACTTTTGCTCGCACTGGTACTTAAAGGAATCTTGGCTGAAAACTTATGAAAGACAAATACATCCCGTGGGACATACTGATTCTTGGATTGTACTAGAGAGTGTTAAGTCACAAATTGTTTAACCTCTAGATTTCAAAATTCCACCAGGTAGAAGGCAGAAGAAAAGGCATATTCCAGCTACTAAGTCATCAAAAATAACATTCAATTGTGGTCATTGCAGAAGAATTGGTCATAATAGAACAACGTGTATATATTCTCCTGTCATGACCCCAGTTCACCCTCCATGAACATGCCGTGATAGCACCTAGTTCCTACAACTAGGTAAGCCTAACAATGCAAAAATTCAATATAACTTGCGGAAATAATTAATCAAAACGGAACATATGTAAAAATAACAGCTGCATATAAGGCCGCTCGTCCTATACAACTCATAATAAGTGCGGAAGTCAATATCTCAACCCAAAACCCGAAAACTCACGGGAACCACAGGCTAACAGAAACATAGTACTGTGCTCTAACTCCAGAGTATCTAAGCAACTGAGAGAAAAGGAATAAATTAAATACTAAAGCTGGAACAGAATAGAGACTCCTGGTCTGTGGATGTGGCATATACACCTTGAAGTCTCCGTGTATCTCCTCGCCTCAAGGATAGTGCGCTTGAGTAGAGGTACTTGGATAATCTGCACATGAAAAACATACGCAGGAAGGGCATGAGTACACCACATTGGTACTCAGTAAGTGTCAAGCCTAACCTCGGTTGGGTAGTGATGAGGAAGGTCAAGGCCCTACTGAGGTAAAATATAATAATAAATTAATAGTATGAAAGAAATAGCAGTAATAATGAGTACAACAGTGGAATAAAACAAGCTAAACAAAGCAATATCAAATACGCAAAGAACGGAACAACCGTAGAATAAGTACATCCCAAATATCAATGGTAACAATGAGGATCTCCCAAGATACCATCCTATAGTCCTTTTTCTCAACTATCCAGTGGATCTCCCGGGATACCGTCCCATAGTCCATCACATATGTAAATCCGAAGGATCTCCCGGAATACCGTCCGGTAGTCCAACCATCAATATGCAGGGGGATCTATAGGGAATATAACCCACAGTCGCAATGTAGTAGTGCAAGGGGATCTATCGTGAATCTAACCTACAGTCCCAAAGTAAAAGAGCAGTTGGTCTACCGGGAATCGAACCCGTAGTCCCAAAGTAAACAAACAAAGGGGGAGCTATCGGAATCCCACATCCGTAGTCCCAATATAAATGAACAATCACAACCAGAAGATATACAGAAATGAAGTACCAACAAATAAGCAATAGGTAGTACTGGCCTAGCATGCTTCACGTAGTACAATCAATGCAACTTAAGCAATTAGGCAAGTTAAATCAACTAAACATGCTTTCCTAATCTAGCACATGTTATAATTGCAAGTAGAATAAAGCAAATATGAAAGAAACTCAATCTCAATATCTTAAATAACATTAGGATTTTCAACAGTTTGGCACAAGTACGCGCTTGTTACCTCGCGTACAAGGAACTCAAAATAACAAATAACAAATCCTAAGGGGAAAGGTCCCCCACAAAAGGTTAGACAAGCCACTTACCTCGAACCGGCTCAAAATCAACTAGAGATCACGCCTTTGCCACGAGTATCCGACTCCAAATAGACCAAATCTATTCAATTCAATTACACATTGTAAATAACATCGCAAACAACTGGTTTTACTATTGAATTCAAAGCTACGACGTGAAATTAGGTAAAATGATGAAAATACCCTTCAGGCCAACATCTCAGAATCGAGAAATTTTCATATTTTCAGAACCCTCGTACTCTCACGAGTCCAACCATATAAAAATCTCCCAAATCGGAGGTCAAACATCCCCTCAAAACTCAATAGTTTAGCCTATGAAGTTTCACCTAATTTTCTCCAATTTTTGATCCCAAATTCGAATTTTAAATGATGGATTTAACTAAAAAAATTATGAAATATAACTAGAAGGGATTAAAGGAACGTTACCCAATAGTCTTCTCTTCAAAACCCACTAAAAATCGTCCTTCCCCGAGCTCAATTTGATTTTTCTAACTTATGAAATCTAACCCTCGAAATTTCTATATCTACACAGGCATTTCCGCTTTCGCGGACAAGGGACCGCTTCTACGGTCCCACTTATGCGGAAAACGAGCCGCTTCTGTGACTTTCACTAAAAAGCGATGTCTGCTTCTACGGTCCAATAACCTCTTATGCGGTTCCGCTTATGCAGATTTCTTACCGCTTCTGCGGTTTCAAACCAAAACCCAAGGGCCGTATCTGTGACTATTATCTCGCAGGTGGGTAACCGCTTCTGCGATTAAACTTCTGCAGCTGTGGAAACTGAAGAACCACTCGAATTTCCCTCCTGCGATGGACAGGCTGCTTATGCAGAGCCTCACCTGTGCAACCCAAACCGCAGGTCGGTTATGATAGGTACCAGTAGTCTTTAGCAATTCTTCAACTTCAAAAACCTTCCGTCAACCATCCGAATTCATCCCGAGGCCCCCGGAACCTCAACCAAAAACACCAATAGCACCTAATATCCTATTCAAATTTGTACCAATCCTTAAAACACCTTAAACAACACTAGAAACCCAAATTAATCAACGATTTAAGCCTAAGAACTTCAAATTATAACAAAACACGCTTTCGATCAAAAACCTAACCAAACCTCGTCCGAATGACCTGAAATTTTGCACACACGTCCCAAATGACATGACAGAGCTACTGCAACTTCAAGAATTCCAATCCGGCCCTCGGATAAAAAACTCACTATCGGACCGGAAATTTCAAAAATTCAAACATCGACATTCCAAGCCTAAACGAGCTACGGACTTCCAAAATACATTCTGAACACGCTCCCAACCCCAAAATCAACTAACGGAGCTAACGAAACTTTCGAATTTCCATTCCGAGGTCGCCTTCACACTATTCTGACTACGAGCCATTTTTTCAACACTTAAGCTCTCATTTAGGGATTAAGAGTCCCAAAACTCTCTGAAACCCAACACCGAACATCCCGAAAAACCAAAATAGCAGAAATGAACTTAGGGGAAGCAGTTAATAGGGTATCGGGGCGTTAATTCTTAAGATGACTGGCCAGGTCGTCACATCCTCCAACACTTAAACATTCGTTTGTCCTCGAACGAGCATAGAGAACATACCTGAAGTAGTGAAAAGATGAGGATACTGGCTGCGTATATCCTGCTCGGTCTCCTAGGTCGCCTCCTCAGCCGGCTGGCCCTGCCATTGAACCTTCACTGGAGCAATGTTCTTTGACCTCAACTTTCTAATCTGTCTGTCCAATATAGCCATTGGCTCCTCAACATAGGATAGATCCTTGTCCAACTGGACTAAACTGAAATCCAACATGTGTGACGGGTCACCGTGATACCTCTGGAGCATCGAAACATGAAATACCGGACGAACTCCAGCCAAACTGGGAGGTAAGGCAAGCTCATAGGCAACCTCCCCAACTCGTCTCAAGATCTGAAAAGCGCCAATAAACCTTGGACTCAACTTTCCCTTCTTCCCAAACCTCATGACGCCTTTCATAGGCGAGACCCGAAGCAGAACCCGCTCACCAACCATATATGAAACATCACGAACCTTCCAATCCGCAAAACTCTTCTGTTTGGACTGGGCTGTACGGAGTCTATCCTGAGTCATCTTAACCTTCTCTAATGCATCCTGAACTAACTCTGTACCCAATAGGCTGACCTCACCTGGCTCAAACCAACCCACCGGAGATCTACACCTCCTACCATATAAAGCCTCATACGACACCATCTGAATACTGGATTGATAACTGATGTTGTAAGCGAACTCCGCCAACGGAAAGAAATAATCCCAAGACCTTCCAAACTCAATCACACATGCAAGCATATACTCAAGAATCTAAATAGTGTGCTCGGACGTCCGTCCGTCTGGGGTGAAATGTTGTGCTCAACTCCACCTGAGTGCCTAACTCCTGCTACACGGCTCACTAGAACTGCGATGTAAACTGAGTACCTCTATCTGAAGTAATAGAAACTAGAATACCATGCAGACGGACGATCTCCCAGATATAAATCTCCGCCAACCGCTCTGATTAATAAGTGGTACACATAGGAATAAAAAGAGCGGACTTGGTCAGCCGATCCACAATGACCCAAATGGCATCAAACTTCTTCATGGTCTGTAGGAGTCCCGATACAAAGTCCATGGTGATGCTCTCCCATTTCCACTCCGAAATCTCTATCTACTGAAGCAACCCACCCGGGTGCTAGTGCTCATACTTCACCTGCTGGAAGTTGAGTCATCTAGACACATACCCAACTATATCTTTCTTCATCCGCCTCCACCAATAGTGCTGCCTTAAGTCCTGATACATCTTCGCGGCAGCCGGATGGATGGAATACTGCGAACTATGGGCCTCTGCTAGAATCAACTCTCGAAGACCATCAACATTGGGCACACAAATCCGGCCCTACATCCTCAATACCCTGTCATCACCAATGGTCACATCTCTAGCATCTCCACGCTAAACTTTGTCCTAAAGGACAAGAAAATGAGGGTCATCATACTGCCGCTCCTGGATACGATAAAATAGGGAAGACCAGGAAACTATACAGGCTAGAACCCGACTGGGCTCCGAAAGATCCAATCTCACAAACTGGTTGGGTAAGGCCTGAACATCCATCTCCATAGGCCTCTCTGAAGTTGGTAAATATGACAAACTACCCAAACTCTCTGCCCGGTGACTCAAGGCATCCGCCACCACATTGGCCTTGCGAGGGTGATATAGAATAGTAATGTCATAATCATTCAGCAACTCTAACCACCTCCTTTGACGCATATTTAGATCCCTTTGTTTGAGTAAGTGTTGCAAGCTCCGATGGTCAATATAGATCTCACAAGGCATACCGTACAAATAATAATGCCAGATCTTCAAGGCATGAACAATGGCAGCTAACTCAAGATCGTGGACAAGGTAATTCTTTTCATGTATCTTTAACTGTCTGGATGCGTAGGCAATCACCCTACCATTCTACATCAACACCGCTCCAAGGCCAACTCTCGAGGCGTAACAATAGACAGTATAAGACCATGAACCAGTAGGCAAAATCAAGATTGGGACTGTAGTCAAAGCTGTCTTGAGCTTCTGAAAACTCGCCTCGCACTCCTTTGTCTACTGAAATAGGGCACCCTTCTGGGTCAATCTAGTCAGGGCCGCAATCAATGAAAATCCCTCCATGAAACGACGCTAGTAGCCCGCCAAACTAAGGAAACTATGAATCTCTGTAGCTGAGGATAGCCTGGGCCAACTCTGCACGGCCTCTACCTTCCTCGGATCCACCTGAATACCCTCACTCGAAATCACGTGGCCTAAGAATGCCACAGAACTCAGCCAAAACTCACATTTTGAGAACTTTGCATATAACTTCTTCTCCCTCAAGGTCTGAAGCATGGTCCTCAACTGCTTCTCATGATCTTACCGACTTCGAAAATACACCAGAATATCATCAATAAAAACAATAACGAATGAGTCAAGATATGGCCCGAATACATTATGCATCAAATGCATGAAAGCTGTTGGGGCATTGGTCAGGCCAAATGACATAACAAGGAACTCGTAGTGACCATACCGAGTCCTAAAGGCAGTCTTCGGGATATTTGGCTCCCGAATCTTCAATTGATAGTAACCTGAGCGCAAGTCAATCTTAGAAAATACTTGTGCACCCTAAAATTGGTCAAACATATCATCAATACGAGGCAAAAGATAACGGTTCTTCACTGTAACTTTGTTCAACTGGCGATAATCAATACACATACGCATAGAACCATCCTTCTTTTACACAAACAAGACAGGAGCAGCCCATGGTGAAACACTGGGTCGAATAAAACCCTTACCGAGCAATTCCTGCAACTGATCCTTCAACTCCTTCAACTCAGGAGGAGCCATACGATACGGAGGAATGGAAATGGGCTGAGTGCCCGGCAACAGATCAATGTCAAAATTAATGTCTCTATCGGGCAGCATGCACAGAAGATCAGCCGGAAACACATCGAGATAATTTCGTACCACTGGAACTGAATCAACAGAAGGGCTATCAACACTGACATCTCTCACATAAGCTAAATATGCGGCACACCCCTTCTCAACCATACGTTGAGCTTTAAGAAAAGAGATAATTCTACTAGAGTGTGATCTAAAGTACCATTCCACTCAACGCGTGGAGTACCTGGTATAGCCAGCGTCACGGTCTTGGCGTGACAATCAAGAATAGCAAAATGGGGCAACAGCCAGTCCATTCCCAAAATAATGTCAAAATCCACCAAGTAACCAAACATAACCCATAAATACGGTCCACAACAAGAGAATCTCCCATAGGAGCAGAAACATAAATGGGGGCACTCAAAGAATCCCGAGGCACACCCAAATGCAGAGCAAAGTTAGAAGACACATAAGAATAAGTAGAGCCTGGATCGAATAGAACCGATGCCTCTCTGTGACAAACCTGTATAATACCAGTAACAACGGAGTCGGAGGCAACATCCTTAGTATGAGTAGGAATAGCGTAATATCTGGTCCGGCCCCTCTCTCGAGGGTGACCTCTATCTTCCCGACCTCCGCCCCTAGCCGGCTGGGCAGGTGGGGTAGCAGCTGGAGCTATGATCATGGCCTGAGAACTCTGAGTAGCCCGCTGTGGCTGAGAAGTCTATGAAGATGCACCCCTACCAAGTCTAGTGCAGTCCCTAACCATATGGCATGTATCACCACACTCGAAACAAGCTCTAGAGGACGCGGTGGCTATGACTGACTAGGGCCAGGTCTGCTGGACTGACCCCTGGAAGTACCCCTCGCAGGAAGCGCGCTAGAAACTGGAGGTGCATAGTAAGGCTCCTAAGGTATAGGCGAAGCTGGAGCGCTGCTGGCTGCTGGAAGAGCTGAATGGACAGGACGAGCCGCATAACCTCTACCATAACGACCTACTGGTGGTGTACGGGCACCAGAGTAGTGACTCAACTCTCGAGACCACTTGGCCTCCCTCTCCCCTCGCTCCCTAGTGAGCATACCCTTAATCTTCCTAGCATTGCTCACTGTTTGTTGATAATGAATGTCCATCTCCCACTCTAGAGCCATGCTAGATCTGATGGGTGGGATAAGACCCTCAATGAAAGTGCGAACTCTCTCCCAAACTATAGAAATCAGAGCATGCCTGGCCAACCTAGTATAATGATAGCATACTCTTAAATGGTCATAGCACCTTGGCACAAATGCTCAAACACTGCGCACCCTGCATCCCTGAGACTCTGGAGAACAAACTCTCTCATAAACATATCCGAGAACTGGGTCCAAGTCAGTGAAGCAGCCTCGACTGGACTGTCTATCTCATAAGTGCACCACCAATCATAGGTGGCTCCCCGAAGCTGAAAAGTTGTGAAAGAAACCCCGCTAGACTCCACTATACCCATAGTGCGTAGAATATGGTGACTCTCCTCTAGAAATACCAAGGCATCGTCTGATGCTAACCCACTGAACACTGGGGGATCATACTTGTTAAACCTCTCATGTCTCTGCTGCTCGTTCTCTGAAGCAGCTGACCCATCCTCGGGCTGAACTGGCTCTGCAGGCGGTGCGGGAATAATCTCAGGTGCCTGCTCAACCTGCACTCGCTGCTTAGGAGTGCGGAAGGCGGGAGTCTATGCTCCTCCCCCGGCCTGGATGTGGCTGCAGCAAGGGGAAGCAACCCTGCCTGAGCTAAGGTGGTGTACATGCTCATGAACTGAGCCAGGGTCTCCTGGAGCATTGGAGTAGGTGTCCCAGGTGACTGGGCTCCGGCTAGATCTACTGGTGGTACCTCAGCGGCAGCTCGCACAGGTGCTCTGGCTACACCACGTGCACGTCCTCGACCTCTATCCCGGCCCTGGCCTCTGACGGCTACAGTAGGGGGCACAGGTGCCCGATCATCTTTACTAGCAGGTGTTCTCACTATCTGTGAGAGAATAGAAGACATAAGTTTAGAACTGATGTCAAAAATATCGCACGACAAGGAAGGTCAGGGACAATCAATATGCATGGGGATCTATAAGGAATCTAACCCGCAGTCCCAAAGTAAAAGTGCAGGAGGGCCTATCGGGAATCTAACCCGTAGTCCCCAAGTGCAGGGGGATCTGACGGGAATCGAACCTGTAGTCCCAAAGTAAACAAACAAAGGGGGGAGCTACCTGAATCCCACATCCGTAGTCCCAATATAAATACGCAATCACAACCAGAAGATATACAAAAATGCAGTACCAACAGACGAACAATAGGTAGTACTGGCCTAGCATGCTTCATGTAGTACAGTCAAGGCAACTTAAGCAATTAGGCAAGTTAAATCAACTAAACATGCTTTCCTAATCTAGCACAGGTTATACTTGCAAGTAGAATAAAGCAAATATGAAAGAAACTCAATCTCAATATCTTAAGTAAAAATCGGATTTTCAATAATTTGGCTCAAGTACGCGCTCATCACCTCGTGTACAAAGCATTCAAAATAACAAATAGCAAATCATAAGGGGAAAGGTCCCCCACACAAGGTTAGACAAGCCACTTACCTCGAACCGGCTCAAAATCAACTAGAGATCACACCTTTGCCACGAGTATCCGACTCCAAATGGCCCAAATCTATTCAATTCAATTACACATTGTAAATAACATCGCAAACAACTGGTTTTACTATTGAATTCAAAGCTACAACATGAAATTAGGTAAAATGGCCAAAATACCCTTCAGGCTGTCTTGAAATCGAGAAATTTTCACATTTTCAGAACCCTCATACTCTCACGAGTCCAACCATATAAAAATATCCCAAATCGGAGGTCAAACACCCCTTCACAACCAAATAGTTTAGCCTATGAAGTTCCACCCAATTTTCTCCAATTTTTTATCCCAAATTCAAATTTTAAATGATGGGTTTAACTACAAAATGATGAAATATAACTCGAAGGGATTAAAGGAACGTTACCCAATAGTCTTCTCTTCAAAACCCACCGCAAATCTCACTTCCCCGAGCTCAATTTAATTTTTCTAACTTATGAAATCTAACCCTAGAAATTTCTATATCTGCACAGGCATTTCCGCTTCTGCGGACAAGGGACAACTTTTGCAATCTCGCATATACGGAAAACGAGCCGCTTCTATGACTTTCACTAAAAAGCGACGTCTGCTTCTGCGGTCCAATAACCGCTTATGCGAATTTCTTACCGCTTCTGCGCTTTCAAACAAAAACCCAAGGGCCGCATCTGCGACTATTATCTCGCAGGTGCGTAACTGCTTCGCGGTTAAACTTCTACACCTGTGGAAACTGAAGAAACACTCGAATTTCGCTCCTACACACCGCACCTGCAAAACCCAAACCGCAGGTGTTGTTATGACATGTACCAGCAATCTTCAGCAGTTCTTCAACTTAAAAAACCTTCCGTCAACTATCCGAATTCATCCCGAGGCCCTCGGAACCTCAACCAAAAACACCAATAGCACCTAATATCCTCTTCAAACTTGTACCAATGCTTAAAATACCTTAAACAACATCGGAATCCCAAATTAATCAATGATTTAAGCCTAAAAACTTCAAATTCTAACAAAACACGCTTTCGATAAAAAACCTAACCAAACCTTGTCTGAATGACCTGAAATTTTGCACACACATCCCAAATGAAATGACGGAGCCACTACAACTTCCAGAATTCCAATCCGACCCTATGATCAAAAACTCACTATCAGACCGGAAACTTCAAAAATTTGAACTTCAGCATTCCAAGCATAAATGAGATACAGACTTCCAAAATACATTTCGAACACGCTCCCAACCCCAAAATAACCTAACTGAGTTAAAGGAACCATCGAATTTCCATTTCGAGGTTGCCTTCACACTGTTCCGACTACGTACCATTTTTTCAACACTTAAGCTCTTATTTAGGGATTAAGTGTCTCAAAACTCTCCGAAACCCAACACCGAACATCCTAGCAAACCAAAATAGCAGAAATGAACTTATGGGAAGCAGTTAATAGGGGATCAGGGCATTAATTATTAGGACGAGCGGCCAGGTTGTCACATCTCTGGCAGTCCATCCATTTTCAAGATCATAGAGAATAGTAGATATATCCACTTATGTTTATTGACTCTTTTATGTTTTTGCTATAAATTGGATTCATTTAGATTATTCTTATTTCAGGAGATATCTGAATTTTCAAAATTTCTTTCTGCTTACGTTCTTTTTGTTTCATTTGAGTTAAAAGTTTAAAAGCTATTAACAGGGGTCCTTAAGTTTGATTAAAAGGTTCAAAAGTTAAGGACTGTCTGTCCTTAACTTTGAGTTTCAAGTTCAAAAGTTAAGGACTGTTTGTCCTTAACTTTAAGGACTTGACTTGCAGCTTCAAAAGTTAAGGACATGCAGTCCTTAAGTTTGAATTACACGTTCAAAAGTTAAGGAGAGGCAGTCCTTAATTTTGAGTTCAAAGTTCAAAGGTTAAGGACTGTCTGTCCTTAACTTTTAGTTTCAAGTTCAAAAGTTAAGGACAAGAGTCCATAAGTTTGACTTGCAGGTTCAAAAGTTAAGGATAGGCAATCCTTAAGTTTGAATTACACATTCAAAAGTTCAGGAAAGGCATTCCTTAACTTTGTCCTCAAAGTTTAAAAGTTAAGGACACTTGGTCCTTAACTTTGAATTTGAAGTTCAATTACACTTAGTCATGAACTAATACTAATAAGCTCAATGGACAAATCAACATTTGAGAGAAACAAAGAAATTAATAACATGATGCCTTGATATTACTTTTGAAATTGTAATTCTGCATAGTTGTGACAAAAAATTAAGCTACGCAAACAAAATATAAGTGCCTTTTGAGGAATTTACAGAATATTTCAAAATTCATATGGATTCTTTACAGAAATAATATTGCAAAAAGATCAACCACAACTAACTTTCTTTACAACTCTTTCGGACAGCAAGTTTCATTTTAAGTCTCATAGTCATCGCCAACATTTTCTGGTGGTGTATCATAACCAGAATTATTTTCCACTCACCATGTGCCCAAAGATTTGCGGCAAGTTATTTTCTAAAGTCTTTTACGTCTTCAGGTTGGAATTTCTCAACATCCTTTCCAATCATCAATAACTCCACATACTTGATCAGCAATGCACCACAATCAGCCCTAAGAAAAATGTAAGATATGCAGTGAATTAAACAATAAATATAAAGTACATATAAATAATATAACAAATAACAACACGTGTGATCCAGTTTGGTGTGGTGATCTTTGCCACTGAATATCAAATTTGTTGAAGGCATTTCCAAAAGACTTGTGATGTTTGTCAAACTGTGAGAACTTTAGCAAGTGGGGTATCATGCATGCATGCATTTCCATGTGATTCATTCCTGCCTCATATGGCTCACTATATATGGAATCGTACACATTAATCTTTTTCCGATTCAAGTCCAATACCCCCAAAAGAAAGTGTGTCACAACATTATCATCTTCTGAAGGAAGCCGACATGGAAAAAAGATTTTTTCAACCTCTGTCCAAGCAATTTCATATCTACGACTGTCCCCCAACACATATGGTGTCAGAAACAACTGCTTATCACCAGTACACCAAACATCATCAGTAGCATCTTCACTAAAATCTTTATACACAAGCACCATATAGTTATCAAAAAGATATCAGTAATTGTGCAACCAAAAGGATGGTCGCGAGGGTAGTAGCATTCCTTCTCTCTCAGATAATATAGGCAATGTCAATATGCTTCATAAAAAGGCAAAAAATAAAACAAATCCATCGGTCATAAAATAATTAAAAAATAATAAATTAAGAATAAAGAAATAAATGCCTTGTGAATTATCAAACCTTAGCATCAAGTACAAATATACTATTTGAAATCTCAAGGAAGAACATTTTGCTATTGATTTTTGATGATACAATTTGTATGGATTCTTTCTCACACCATTATCATCAGCATATATATCAGTTTGTCCCCTGAATAGAAGTTAGTCCTAAACATGGCCTTTCAAGTTGAAAAGTTAAGGATAGGCAGTCCTTAAATTTAAATTATAGGTTAAAAAGCTAAGGACACTTGGTCCTGATGTTTGAGTTTCAAGTTCAAAAGTTAAAGACACATGGTCCTGAACTTAGACTTACAAGTTCAAAAGTTCAAGACACTTTGTCTTTAACTTTGAGTTCAAAGTTCATAACTTAAGGACTATTTGTCCTTAACTTTGAGTTTTAAGTTCAAAAGTTAAGGACAGGAGTCCCTAAGTTTGACTTGTAGGTTCAAAAGTTAAGGACAGCAAGTCCTTAAGTTTAAATTACAGGTTCGAAAGTTAAGGATTCTGAACTTTGACTTACAAGTTCAAAAGTTAAGGACACTTTCTCCTTAACTTTTATTTTCAAATTCAAAAGTTAAGGACACTTGGTCCTAAACTTAGATTTGCAATCACAGAAGTTAAGGACACTTAACTTTAGCAATTTCAATATCAATACACTTAATCCTAAAATTTAAAATTACAAGTTAAGGACACAAATTTAAGCAATTAACAAATAGTGAAATACATTAAGGGACTTACTCTTTTTTGCGACCTTTCCTTTTCTCCTTGCCCAACCACACAATGAATTTCTTCAATAATTTTGCATCATTTGCGGCATAATGAAAAATACATCTACGAGTATATGTTGATTTTATCCATCCTGAACTCTTGGGAGTATTTTCATTGTGTGCCATTGATGTTCCTGTTATTCTTTCTTGATCAAAAGGAGATTTCAACTACCAACTAAGCTTCTGGTTCCTTTTACCTCGACCAAGCTCTTCTTCGACATTTCCTTCAACCTCCATTGACAAACCCCCATTAATGCTCATTTGTGTACTTGGAGGAGTAGGAGTAAGAATAGAAAATGACGGATCATCATAACCAATACTATCTCTCTTTCTTTTCCTCGTATATTGGTTAAGAGCTTCATCATTGTTTTCCTCTGTAGACAACACTCTATATATATATATAAATGACGGATCATCATAACCAATACTATCTCTCTTTCTTTTCCTCGTATATTGGTTAAGAGCTTCATCATTGTTTTCCTCTGTAGACAACACTATATATATATATATATATATATATATATATATATATATATATATATATATATTACTTTGCTGCAACTCGTCAAATGAAGAGATAAAATTTTAATTATGAATATAATATTTAGGACACAATCAATACATGTCTTGTTCACACTGCCTTCTTTTGTTTTTCCAACAAACAATTCAGCTAATATATTGCTTGCATCATTTTCTTTATCTTCCAACTGTACATTTTTTTATCTTGCAACTGTTCTCCATGTTCTTCAGTTGCAAGTTCACAAGATTCTACAAAATATTTACAAGAGCTAACACAATTAGTACTTATTACTAATCCTTGATTAAAACAAATATGTATAAATTAAAGAAAATGTTGCCTAACCGTTTGCAATTGTCAAGATCATCCCATTTAAATCATTATCTTTTCTAGCATTTTCATAGGTTCCAATATTGTCGGTAAGAGAGGGAGGTGTAGAGATATCACTTGTTCCATCTATGCACTTGGAAACAATCTCACTTCTGCTTGTTCCTTCGGTATTTTCTAGGTCCTGAGATTGTACTCCACTTTCTCTTGATACTCCACTCCAGCTTCTTCCCTTGCAGCTTCAACAGATTCTGTAATATTTGCAATTAATACCCATTTTAATAATTTACTAAAACTAATATTCAATATATCATAAAAATTTTATCTAACCTTGATTGGCATAATTTTGAACTCCAAATTTCTCTTTATATGACAGAGGTGTAGACACATCATGTGTTCCTTCTAAGCATTTGCATATAATCTCACTGATGTGGATATCCAATTTTTCCTTGTATATTTTTAATATGCAAAATACTTTCAAAATAGCATATGTATAAATATATAAGTATGTACAAATGTTCTATTATTTTTCCTTAATTTTTAAAATAATTTTTAAATTAATTTATTACCCTATTTTATTCCGAAAAGACCCAATAATTATTTCCAAAATTATTATTTCGATGATTCATTTATTGGGTCCTCATATTTATACTAAAATATAGCTAATATAATTTTTACATATATTTACAAATTTATTTGGAATTCTAAAGCTAAATTGCATATAATTGCAATATTAGCCTGTTTTAAGATTTAATTACGTTTATATTTATAAAAATTGTCCAGTATTTTTAAATTAAAAATTATAGATCGTAAATCATTTTTATGCATTTCATTTGTTTTCTAAAATCAATTTGCTATTTTTATAAAATAAATAAGGAAAAATTAGCTATTTGAAATCTAGCCCCTTTTTATTGCGATTTTAGCCTGATTTGAACCTCCAATTGAATCCAATCTAAAACCCAATTACCTCTGACCCAGCTATAACCTGCACCGACCCAGACCAAGCTCTGTTAAACCGTCCCACCTACCCGATCAATCCAAGTCATTAATCAAAATGATCAACGGTCACCAAACCCCCTTTCCTTAATTAATCTCAAACGACCCTAAACCCTATCATTTCTCACACTCCGCCGCCTATGCATCCCCCCTCTCTCAATCTTCTCTCAAACCCTAGCTGCCACCCTCAACTACCACCCTAAAACCTCCCAAATCCATGGCTTCCAAGGTTATTGGAGGCTCGTATCCACCTCCCTTGGCTTCTATGTGCTCGAATATTATTGCTTCAAGGCTAGATCCTGGAAAAGCTTGGTCTAGACCTTGGTCGATTTCAGTTTTATGACTGTCTCCGATCATCTTTGACCTTGCTTCAGCCAGCCATGGCTATTCGAGTATGATTCTTACTCTCTTGCTTAGATCGATGGTTTTCAAAGCCTTTCTCACCATTTTGGGGTTTTTCTGAAACCCTAACCTTTAAGGTTCTTTTAAATCTAGTTCAAATCTCTGTTTGCTCTAAACTGCTAAGTGCTTTTTCTCAAAGTTCCTTTTAAAACTCTACCTTCAAAAAACCTTATCTTTTCCGATTAAGTTTTCTGTTAAGTTATTTGACATGTTTTGCTGTGTTTCATTATGTCATTCTTCTACTTGAGCTTTCATGTTAAGGGCCTTAATTTATTTTGAGGTTTGTGAATCTATTTTTATTATTATTTGTTTGATTTACTTGCATTTCATCTCCAGAATCGATTGGTGTTGAAAACCCTAATTTTGGGTTCATTCGAGTTCTGAGACTATTTGTTGTGTGATTTACTTGTTCATTATCTTTGAATTCGATTAGTTTCAAAAACCCTAATTTCTTTAGGGCTTTCTGAAGCTGCTTCATCTGTTTCTTTATGTGATTTGGTTTCTTGCAATCATTGAAACTCGACTATTCTTTTTTCAGAAGGGCCTTTTTTCTTGACCCTTTGCATGCTTCTGATACTCTCTCTTTTCTCTATTACAAAGTTAATAAAATTGACCTATGTGACTATCATATTTCGATAGTTCACAAGTCTACTGACTATGTGATTGTTGTTGCATGCTGCTTCTCTTTGCCATAGTTTAGGCTCGTATTTTTATGCACTCTTTTTATATGCTAAATTCCCCTCTTAAATGACCTTCAATTTTGGACTGATTTCAAACCATTTCTCGTGGAATTCTTATTGCACTCGTGTGTTATGTAATTTATTATTTCCTTGTTTCGCCTTACTGATTCCACTACTTCTTGGTCTAATTTGAATACTTTCCTTTCAACCTTCGATCCCTACCTTTTCTACTCAATTTGTTTAATTCCCATACCTTGGTTACATTGGTACTCGATTCTTACCGACATTTCCTTGACTAGAATCTCATGAACCTAGTTTCTACTACATATTGCGTACTTCTAGTGTTCTGGAAATATTTCCGTATTGGTTATACTTAGCCTTAAGTGATTTCTTTCTTTATTTAGTATTTGCATGTTACCATTTCAATTTAACTCCTTAATTAAAGGAAGTGCTTATAATGATTTGATTTTAATTAGCACATAGTTCTATAATTACTGCAAAACTATGATTCTTGCCTTATTTTCTACCTGTTTTCAAACTATAAGTACCTTGTTCTCTCATTAACACAGACACGAACAATTCTTAGTTTTGAACTCTCACTTACACTAAAAGAGTACTCTCTCTTGCTCTACTGCTTCTACTGTGGTCTATTTAGCTAGTTGAAAGCAAAAGCTATATTTCAAAAATCCTGCTACCTTTCTTTACTACATTTTTCTCCTTTGAACTGGTATGTTCTAGTTAAGATTTCAGCATCAACAACAACAAGGTTACTTAATGTTCTTGCATTCTTGTCTGCTTATTGCTTCAGTACTTTATTTAGCATGTTGTAATTGCTTTTCTCCCGTTCTGAATCAATCCCTACCCCGATGTGTTTGATAATTATGGTTTGTTTGGGATATGACAGCATCAACTATTGCTGAGCATGATCCAAACTTGGTCCTCCTAGGACCATAACTTCTATGCCACCGTTACACGTTGTGTGCTCTAGTTGATTTACAAGTATGATAGCACCCCTATTGCTGTGCATGCCTTGAATTGACCTATGCCTAAGTATATAGGCCCTTGCAATGGACTCCTAATACCCTACCCCCTTTGGTGTAAAAGTATCAACTTGTTTGAACTGTTAATGGATGTTTCCCAGCACGTATTTCCCTCTTCTTTACTTCCTTAGTTCTTAAAGCTCTGTTTATGCACTTGCACCGTCTTTTTAGACTTAAGTTCTGCCCCCCTCATGTGAGACTTGCCTTAGGACCCATGAGCTCCCTCTGAACTTGGACACATGAGGGCTGGCATTTCTACATTGCACTTGCCCCCTATTCTGGTTATAAAACTTAGGTGTGAGCACTGCCCGGGGTCCTTTTGAGGCCCTTAGAGAACTCTGACACACTCGAGTTTGAGAAAGGTTTTGAACAAAATGGCATTTGAAGTGGTTTGGTCCATTACTCAGAAAGGAAGTCAGTAATTTGGCTTCCTCTGATTGTAAATTTCTTTTTTTTATCTGCCGATGTAATTCATTACTGGGTATGTATGTAATAAACATTGGGGATGGCTAGTGAAAAAGTGTTGGGTATTTATGCATGCCAAGGGTAGAACCATGCCAATAGGACTATTTTGATTCTGCATATTCGATCACATTTAGAAACCATGCCTATTGGACTATCTCAATTCTGCATGTCCCATATTTAGAGAATATGCCTATAGGATCTAAATATATTACATGTTAGTCATTGCATATAGAGAACCTGCTTATAGGATTTGCTTAAATTCTGCATGTCATCACCACTCTTAGACACAATGTTCTCAGGATCTAAATGGTTTTAGAAAAATCAGATATCAAGTCTTTGTTTAAAATCAGTACCCCATTTTTGTAGGAATCATGCCTATAGGTCTAAAAATGAGCAATACTAGATGTCCTGCCTATAGCATCTGAAACCAATCAGGTCGATTCCGGCTAGTTTTTTAACAACCCTTCCCTCTTATTTAACTCGGTTTAGAAAGCATGCCTATAAGAATTCCGAATCATTTGTCGTAAAATTCTATTGCTTTGCTATACTTCTGAACCAGTAATAGATATCATGTTCATAAGATCTCGCTCAAACACTTAGGCAAGCCTTAGGTGATAATGACCAAAAATTGATTTCGCCTTTGTTAATTAACAATTGGCACAATCAGTAAGCAATTCTGATTCTTACTTCCTATATGAGCCATGTATCAAACTAGTCTGCCTTAGCAATCTCCTTTTTAATATTTTTAATCAGACCTAAGTAGTATATGCAAGACATGCTATTTTATGTGTTTGTTTTGAGGAGGTATACATGAGCCTTTTTTTTTGTTTATATGTTTCCCTAAACCTGCAATATGCATTTTGTATGTCGCCTTAGAATTTTACCTTTGAAACTTCAAATAAGCCTAATATCCCTCCATTTTAGGATTAGTAGTCCTAAGTGACTCCGCGACTGATAGGATGGGGACGGGTAATAGCATGCAATAATTAATCGAGACCAATATGCGCTTTAATACCATAACGGGGTAGGAAGGGTAGATACGGATATGATGACCACGCGATAATGTCACGTGTAACCCCTCATTGAGGAGAGATTACCGGACATTGTGTGGGGTGATCCATATTTTTAATAAACCTAGGACCCCTTCCTTTATTCTTTTTTTAGCATTTTAACTCCTTATTTAAAAAATCAGCTCTTTGATTGTTCTTTCAAATTCGTTTACTTTCAAACCATCATGTATTGAAATCCCCTCTTATTTGAGCCTTATCTGCTTATATGTTAATTGCACCCAAATTCAGAATAACTATCAGGCCGGGAACCACACTAGTGGATTTTGAGGGGTGCCTAACACCTTCCCCTTAGAATAAGTTCAAGCCCTTACCCTATCTTTGGTTATTCAAATCGAACTCCATTGGGGTCCTAATGCACCTTAATCATTAGATTGAGACTCTTCAAATGCAAGCCCAGTTCCCAAAAGGAACGAGTTGTCTCCCCAAATGTCATAAACCTAATTTTGCGGAAAAAAAGGGGCGCGACAGCATGGCGACTCTGCTGGGGAATTATTAGGCTTTTACCATTTTAGACTATTATTGTGAATTTATGCTCCTTTATGTGCAATTACTTGTTTAATCTTTCAATTCCCTTTTCAATTGCGCAATTGAATTGTCTTTTGTTTCTTTCCTTTTCTATTTTCCTTTACTACTACCTTAAATTATGACTATTGTTGTATTTACTACTTTCTTAACGTGCAAATACGTGACAACATGCTTTTAATTATTGCATCATCATGCTAAACATCATATTCCACTCATGCCAAATAAATCCCATAGCAATGCTTATAATGAGTGGTTGCGTTCTTCCAATATTATTACCCCCTTAAATCTGAAAAGGCATATTTGTGGTAAAACCAGTCGATCAATGGTGTAGCCGACGGTTCCGCACCTTTCTCCTTTAAGTTGTCTGCTCAAGGGTACCAGTCTAAAACCTCATAGAAAGCTTACTCTGTTTAAACTGTGCATGCATCATGGTCAAACCTAGTCAAGTTAGTTATGTTGTCCGCATAATGGATCTTTAAGATAGCCTTGTCCAAAGTCCACTAGGTTTCCCTAAACCTAAATGGACACTACCAGATTTTGTGCATTTATTTGGAGAACTAAATGCTTTATGCCAATTGTTGATAGTCGAGTCTGGTGGGGGTAAGGGCCTAACCTTATATGTCTTGCAGAAATATGAGGCACGAAGTCCCTAGATTTAGAATGGTCACTAACATCCACCCAAAATTACTAAACTGGTGGAAAGATCTTCACTCTAGTGATCAAACTCTTTTCCGGAAATATTTGGGAAACCTACCTTCTCTCCTAAAAATCTAACCCAACAATAAGATCATAGAAGCTTTTACTTTGTTTAGGGATTGTGAGAGGTTTGTATTCCACTTCGGGGATATTAAAATGACACTCTTGCTAGAAGAGATAGGAGGATTGGCCGGTATAGTGTGGAAGACTCCGGGTTTGTTAATGCCCGAGAACCGCAAGGGTAGAGGCTTCCTCAAATGATGGGTTGGAAGAAAAATCCAGAATTGACATGTTTGAAAGAATCCTACATCCCTTTTGATTATATGTACGAGAGGTACGGTCACAACAAATCTTACCGTACCTATCCTGACGAGTTTTCCATCATATCATTAGGGCATACTCACCGAAGGGTCTTTGTATTCATGTTTTTTTTTCCTGGGATTGATCGTGTTTCCAATGAAGAAAGTAAGAATCCACACCAAACTGGCTATGGTAACTAAGACCTTAATAAAAGGAATTGGCGGGCAGTCATTCAGTATTGTGCTTATGATCATTACAGAAATATACCGAGCCCTATAAAAGTGTCAACAGGGAGACAAACACTTTGAAGCCTGCAATTTGCTACTTCAACTTTGGGTCATGCAGCACCTCCAAAAGGGTGAATACTGACAAGAGATTCAGCGAAGGGAATAGGATGATCATATCACTTTCCATCATCCTAAGCGAATGAATCACCTGCCCAATATGTTCGCCCAACTGGAGAATGCTAGAGAATGGGTCGAGCTCTTCAAAAATCTGACTGAGGACCAAGTACAATAGATGTTCGAGTGGTTTCCCACCGAGGAGTTCATCGCTCGATCCAGGGATGAACCTTTTCTGATATTGATCGGTGTGAGAGGAACATACCCTTACATCCCTCTCTGGGTTATGAGGCAAGCTAGTAGGAAGGAGGTTGTACTCAGGGTCGAAAAGATGAGTGACTTCCAGGCTGACTTCCAGGATGATGATACCTTACAAGTGCCAAGCTCAACATATGTGGCACTGCAAGATTATCATGGGGAGAGATACCATCCAGCCAGACAGATACCACGTTGGTTGTGCTCCCTACTATTCAGGCTGGTTGGAGGATAATAATAATGGTCTGGGCCATGCTGGGTTTGTTCGAGGTCATAGGATCACAGATTAAAAGGCTGAGGCACAGGTCAAATACAATCAACTGCGCAAGAGGATCTGGGAATGCGAAAGCGAGCACCGTGAGATACAAGAAGCCAATAAAAAGTTAATTGAGAAATGGAAGGATATGACTGTCGGGGCCAACAAGCGACTGGGATATTTGGAGTGAGGCATAGTGGAGTTGGAGAAGAAATTTCTCAAGAGGGTCGAAGACTGCAAAAATACTTAAGGAAACGAGGGTGGACACCCAGCCAGAGCCTACCTATTGGTGGTACTTCGTGAGTGGGGAAAGCTATTCGATGGAGCCAAGGATGCCGAATCTGGGGAAGGTCCTTCTGGGACCAAATAGATAGGAGTTTTCTTCTTTTTATGAAATGTAATAAAGCCAATGGCCACTAGCAACTTTTATTTCCTGTTATTTAGTGTCGATATGTGATTCGTCTACTTTTTATCAATAAAATAAGGCATTTAGTATTTCAAGTTCTCCAAATCAAATTGTCGCTAGGCCTACCTCGGGCACAAAGAGGTCCCCAAATTAGGACACACTTTACATTCCCGCACTATGTGTTTAAATACTGTAACATTTTTTATAATCCTCACCAACATGCTACTTTTTTGTTTTTTACTTTTTATTTATTTCCCCCCTCCCCAAAGGTTAGTTCGTGCACTCTGGCAACATCATCTTATTCCACGAGATCCAGGGGCCCTCCACCCACTCCTCCTCCTAGTCCTGTCAAAAACAAGAACAAAGGGAAGATGAAGATTTGAACAACGCCAAAAAGGGAAGCTCAACTAAATGGGTAGAGGTCACTCATGGTCATGTTACTCAGGTTTCCAAAAAATATGCATCCCAACTCGAACAAAAGCTACTGAAATTCCAAGAAGAACTTGATCAGGTTCGGAATCTGGCAAATCTGTGATTTTCCCTCACTACTCCAGATATCAATTTCCCAAATGCTCAAGACCCTACACCTCCACAGAACATCCCATAACAACAAAACCATCCCGCTCCTTACAACCACTGCAATACCTGCCATACTTCAAATAATACTCCATTACTCACCCCCAGAGCCCCTGAACTCCACAAATAACCATTTCCACACCCATCATAATGCCCTCATCTACGTGGAGACTATGCCACACTCCACCCAACCCATCTCAAGCACACCCGATTCTGATGGCAAAGACTTTCTCATCAGAAACCTGGCCGAAGAACTTAAGAAATTGACTAGTCAAATTCAAGGCATTGAAGGAAGTAAGGGAATTAGAAGGCTGAACTATGAAGATCTTTGTATACAACCCGATGTCAAACTGCCTGAGGGGTACAAACCTCCTAAGTTCGAGATGTTTGATAGTAAAGGGGACCCAAGGGTCCATTTGAGAACATACTGTGACAAGCTGGTCGGAGTAGGAAGGGATGAGAAAATCCACATGAAGCTTTTCATGAGGAGCTTGAAAGGAGTTGCTTTGTCTTGGTACCTTACACAAGATCCAAATAAGTGGTCGAACAGGGTAAATATGGCATCCATCTTTATGGGCAGGTTTTGGTTCAACACAGAGAATGCGTCATACATATTCTACATTCAGAATCTAAAGAAAAAGCCTACAAAAACATTCCATGAGTATGCTACTCACTGGAGGTCCGAAGCAGCAAAGTTTAGACCTGCCTTAGAGGAAGAACAAATGAACACATTCATTTTCCAGGCTCAAGACCCATAATATTATGAAAGGATGATATGGTCGAGGGCCATAAATTGTTTGACATTATCAAACTGGGAGAAAGGATCGATGAGGGAATCAAAAGTGGTATGGTTACAAACTTCGAGGCCTTGCAAGCAACATATAAGGCCTTATAGTCAGGAGGTGTGTCCAATGAAAGGGACGTAGGAGATGTAATGGTGGCACAGAGAACCAAATCTCCCATAAAATACCAAGCCTGCCCGATGCCTCCACTCACATATCAGCTTACTCCAAACTACCAAGCACCCTTACCCTCTTACAAAACTCCACCACCCACTTATCAATCACCTCCCCCATATCAGCCTACTTTACCCAAATATTCCCAAACCGCACATGTTTACCAAGCCTACAATACTCAACCATCCTACTATCAATCCCCTCCTGCATGCCAAAACTTCTCTAAACCTCAACCAAAATTTGACTGAAGGCCTCCGAAACAATATACGACTGTTGCTAAACCTATTGACCAGTTGTATGAAAGACTCAAAGCTGCTAGTTATATTACCGCTATCCCTGCTGCAACTCCTACGAACCCTTCTCAGTGGGTTAATCCAAATAAATCCTGTGTATACCATTCTGTCATGAAAGGATACACCATTGACGAATGTCGTTCCCAGAAAGATAAGATCCAGACTTTCATTGATAACAAGATTATCGTGGCAAAGGAACCTGCTCCAAATGTCAACAATAATCCTCTACCAAACCACAAGGGTGGACGCATTCACATGATTAAAATTGAGGATGATTGGAATCCCAAGGGATCGATTGGTTTGATCACAGAAGGGGTCGACCCAAAGAAACCAATAGTCATTCTTAATCCGATCGTGGTCCAAATTTAGCCCTCTGGGGTTGCCGGGGTAAATATGCCCGTGCCACTTAAGTTTGAGGCAACATCCTCTGCAAAGACACCAGCGCCAATTAAGGTCGAATTCGTGTCTCCAATGAATGCACCTACACCGTTTGAAATTGCAATTTTACCGTCCAAGGTAGGTGCTCTGTTCGGAGTAAAGATAGCCACGCTTATTCCAGTGGCTATGTTGACTATGACGCCATTCCATACAAAGGATATACCATGGGACTATACAACCGAGGCAAGGAGGAAAGTCAAGGTTAGGTTCAAAGTGACTATTGTGGCACATGGTACGACGAGAACTAGTAGAGTTTATACCCCGGAACATCTACCTGAGTCGAGCAAGAAGTCCTTCAATCAGTCACCCATCACTGAGACCAGGCCAGATGATCTCTGGAGAAAGATACAGGCCAAGGAATACTCGGTTATCGACTAGCTGAACAAAATACCAGCATAAATTTCTATCCTTGCTTTGCTACAAAATTCTAATGCACACAAGAATGCCCTATTAAGGGTGCTGAGTGAAGCGTATGTGCCAAGAAACATCACTACCGGAGAAATGGCTAACATGATAGGACAGATATTGGAAAGTCAAAAGATCACTTTTCATGAAGATGAGCTGCCACCAGAAGGTTTGGGTTACAACAAGGCATTGCACATCACCGTACAATGCAAAGACTATTTTATCACCAGAATCCTGATTGATGGAGGGTCCAGACTCAACATTGGTAACAATCTCTTCTGGTGTATCACCTTCCTCTGAAACTATATCTGTTTGTTGCGTTGTCTCATTGCAAGTCATAGTCATCGGTTCATCAAGATAAGTAATAGTAATGATGTGTAAATAAAATAAATAAGAGAAAGTAATAAGAGTAAGATTTATAAGAAACTGAAGTGCTTTGATAAATTTCATAACTATTTTGAACATTGTAGCTCTTATTTTGAAATTAAAAATGAGAAAATAAAGCCGACTAGTGAAAAATAAAAGATAATGCGTGGTGCTTTGTTCAGCCTTGCTACCCCAAAGCTTTCCGAGATCTGGTGGTTCTAATGGTACAATTATTGAGGCGTGCGCCTCGACCTACGGCTTGTATAGAAAGGCCTTCCTCCCCCTCCTCCTCAAAAATGACACAACAATCCATGTTATCATCTTCCAAGAACAAATTCCTCATTGCTGGCAGTGCTTCCTCTTCTTCCGACCCATATATAACATCGGCTGGCAGGAAAATCTGTTCTAATTGGTGTATCGGCTGCTCTAGTGGGTAGTAAGGGTTGCGCCATGGTGGCGACCATTCATTAAACTCTTTCCAGGTATACTAGTACCCTAGACCGAAGGAGGTACCATGTTTCTTCAGCTTGATATGTTTGGCAATTCCTTGGAGGTTTTTGCCAAGTCCCTTGCGTGATTCATATCCGCTTTAGTTCAATATGCTTTCAATTTTATTGTCCCACCACTTGTCCTTATCAATGCCATTGACTCAGTCGATGTGGTGATAGGTTTCTCCGCCTATCTTCCTTTTTCCTCCGATCGCTGGGATGGTCTGGCAACTATATATGGGATTTCTACCATCGCCATGAATAATCACCTCTTGGTAATTCCATTCAAACTTCATTTCCTGATGTAGGGTTGATGATACAGCCCCAGCATGAATCCAAGGCCATCCCAAAAGTAGGTTGTAAGGCGCTGGCACGTGTTTCACTTGAAAATCAGCATCAAACCAAGTAGGTCCCATATGCAAACACAAGCTAATTACCCCAATAGTGGACCTTTGGGAACCATCGAAAGCTTTGACATTGATGGCTCTATCCTTGATCTCATGCAGGCTCTTTCCCAATGTTCTGAGAATTACCAATGGACAAATGTTGAGGCTGGACCCTCTGTCAATCAAGATTCTAGTGATGAAATAATCCTTGCACTGCATAGTGATGTGCAACGCCTTGTTGTGACTCAAACCTTCTGGTGGCAACTCATCTTCATGGAAAGTGATCTTGTGACTCTCCAATACATGCCCCACCATGTTTGCCATTTCTCCTCCAGTGATGTTGCTCGGTACATATGCTTCACTAAGCACCTTTAACAGAGCATTCTTATGTGCATTGGAACTTTGTAGAAAAGCTAGAATAGAGATATGTGCCGGTGTTTTGTTCAATTAATCAATGACTGAGTACTCATTTGCTTGTATCTTTCTCCAAAGATCACCGGACCCTGTTTCAGTGATAGTTGGCCAGCCAGAGGCCTGCTCGCTTGACTCAGCCAAATGTTTCAGAGTATAGACCTTGCCGGTCCTTATCATACCCTATGCCGTAATTGCTTCCCCGGATTTGGCTTTCCCTTTCCTCCTTGCCTCGGTTGTGTAATCCTAAGGGATGGCCTTTATATGGAATGGTGTTATGGCTGACATTGCTACTGGGATAGGTAACTTTGCTTTGGAAGGTAACACAACAACTTCAAATGGTGCAGGTGCCTTTGGGGACCCAAACTCGACCTTAATCAGCGATGGCGCCTTTGTAGGAGAAGGTGCTTCGAACTCAAGTGGTATGGACATATTCACCTCAGCATCTACAGAAGGTTGAATCTGGACTACAATTGGATTAAGGGTGACTTTTGGTTGCTTTGGATCATTACCTTTTGCGACTAATTCGATCGATCTTTTAGGGTCCCAATCATCTACTATCTCAATCTTGTTATCGATCAGTGCCTGGATCTTATCTTTCAGAGAATGGCATTCATCAATAGTATAATCTTTCATGCCCGAATGGTGTGAATAGGATTTATTTGGATTGACCTATTGGGAAGGGTTTTCAAGGGTTATAGCAGGGATGGAGGAGACGTAACTAGCAGCTTTGAGCCTTTCATATAGTTGGTCGATCGGTTCGGCAATGGCGATGTATTGTTTTGGAGGTCTGCAGTCAAAGTTTGGTCGAGGTCAAGAAAAGTTTTGGAAAGTGGGAGGTGATTTATAGTGAGAGGGTTGAGCATTGTAAGCATGGTAGACATGTGCGGGTTGGGAATATCTGGGTGAAGTTGGCTAATATATGGGTGGTGGAGGTGATTGGTAAGTAAGTGGTGGAGCTTGGTAAGAGGGCGAGGGTGCTTGGTAATTTGGGGTAGGTTGATATGTAAGTGGAGGTACTGGATAGTTTTGGTATTTGATTGGGGATTTTGTTCTTTGTGCAACCATCACGGCGCTCACATCACTTTTCTTGGATGTGCCACCAGACTGTAGAGCCTTGTTAGTAGCCTGCAAGGCTTCAAAGTTAGTGACGATACCACTTTTGATACCTTCCTTGATCCTCTCCCCTAACTTGATGTCTGAAAATTTCTGGCTCTCAATCAACATTAACCTTTCATAGTACTGTGGGTCTTGAGCTCAGATGAAAACCAGTTCATTTATTCTTCTTCTAAAGCCGGTTTGACCTTAGCAGTTTCTGATCTCCAACGAGTAGCATATTCGCGGAATGTCTCTTTATGTTCTGGATGTAGAATGTATTTGCCACATTTTCCATGTTGAATCTGAACCTGTTCATGAAATCGGATGCCATACTTACCCAATTTGACCACTTCTTCGGGTCTTGGCTGATGTACCAAGACAGAGCATCTCCCTTTCAGACTCCTCATGAAGAGTTTCATGCGAATCTTTTCGTCCCTTCCTACTCGGACCAGCTTGTCGTAGTATGTTCTTAGATGAACTATCGAGTCCCTTGTACCATCAAACATCTAGAACTTAGGAGGTTTGTAACCCTCGGACAGTTTGACATCGGGTCAATCCCCTTACTTCCCTCGACGCCCTGAATTCCGCTAGTCAGCTTCTTGAGTTCTTCTGCCAGATTCCTAATAAGCGAGTCCTTATCATCAGACTCGAGTGTGTTTGAAATGGATTAAGTAGGGTGCGTCACAGTTTCCACATAAATGCGGTATTGTGATGAGGGTAAGAATGGTCATTTGTGGAGTTCACGGGTTCCGAGATGAGCAGTGGGGTATTGTTAGATGTGTGGCAAATGTTGTAGTGGTGGTGAGGAGCGGAGAGGTTCTATGTTTTAGGAATTTTTTATGGAGGTGTGGGGTTTTGGGTTTTTGGGAAACTAACATCTGGGGTGGTGAGGAAAAATGACAAGCTTGCCAAGTTCCAAACTTGATCCAGTTCTTCTTGAAATTTCAACAACTTCTGTTCGAGCTGGGCGGCACTTTTCTTGGAAACCTGAATACCCTGAGGAACCTCTACCCGTTCAACTAAATTTCCTTTCTGGTGTTACTCAAATATTCCATTTTTCCTAAGTTCTTGTTTCTGATAGGACTCGGAAGAGGAGTAGGTGGAGGGCCCTTGGATTTTGTGGAATGAGATGATGATGCTAGAGTGCACGAACTAACCTTTGGGGAGGGGAATAAAATTAAAAGTAAAAACAAAACAAGGTAACAAGTTAGTGAGGATTATAAGAGAAAGATGTTGCGATATTTAAACACGTAGTGCAAGAATGTAAATTGTATCCTAATTTGGGAGCCTTGTTGTGCCTGAGGTAGGCCTAGCGACAAGTTAATTTGGAGAACTTATAATGCTAAATACCTCATTTTATTGATAAAAATAAGACGAATCCCAAAACGACACTAAAATAGCAGAAGATAAAATGTCACTACTAGCCATTGGCCTTATTACATTCTTAAAGCAAAGGAAACGACTCCTATATATTTGGTCCTAGAAGGACCTTCCCCAGGCTCGTCATCTTTGGCTCCATCGAATAGCTTCACCAGCTCACGAAGTCCCAGCAGCAAGTAGGCTCTAGCCAGGTGTCCACCTTCGTTTCCCTCAGCATTTTGGCAGTCCTCGGTCCTTTTGATGAATTTCCCTTCTAGATCCACTAAACCCCGCTCCAAGTATCCCAGTCGCTTGTTCGCACTGATAGCCATGTCTTTCCACTCTTCAATCAGCTTTTGGTGGGCTTATTGTATTTCCTGGTGCTCACTTTCACATTCCTGAATCCTCTTGCGCAATTGGTTGTACTTGACCTGTGCTTCAGCCTTTTCATCGATGATCCTGTGACCTCGAAGAAACCCGGGTTTTCCTAACCCATTATGATCGTCTTCCAACCAGCTATGATAGTATGAAGTATAACTAACACGGTACTTGTCTGGTTCAATGGAATCCTTTCCCAGGACGATTTTGCAATGCCACAGATGCTGAGCTTAACACTTGTATGGACTATCGTCATCCTGAAAGTCGACCCTGAACTGACTCATCTTGTCGACCCTTGGTATAACCTACTTCCTTCCTGCCTGTCTCATAACTCGGAGAGGAACGTGAGGGTAAGTTCCCCTAAAACCGATAAGTATTAAGAATGGTGCATCCTTGGGTCTGGTGATTAACTCTCCGGTAGGGAACCACTCGAACATCCAATGTACTTGGCCCTCTTTTAGATTTTCGAACAACTCTACCCACCCTTTGGCATCTTCCGGTTGAGCAAACATGTTAGGCATATAGTTCATTCGCCTTGGCTGATAGAAAGTAATATGATCGTCACAGTCTCTACGCAGAATCTTTTGTCGATATTCACCCTTTTGGAGGAGCTCCATGAGCTAGAGCTGGAGTAGTAAGTTGCAACCCTCAAAGTGTTTTGGCCCTCGTTGACAGTTTTCTAGGGCTCGATATATTTCCGCAATGATCATAGGTACTCTACTAAAGGGTTGCCCACTAGTTCCCTCCATTGGAGTTTTAGTGACCATGGCTAGCCTGGTGTGGATACTCGATTTCTTCATAGGAAACACTATCATCCCCAAGAAGCAAAAAAAAAAAAGACAAAGACCCTTCGGTGGATGTGCCCCAATGATGTGAGGGCGAATTTATCAGGATAAGTACGGTAGAACTTGCTATGACCTTACCACCCGTACAGATTGTCAAAAGGAATGTAGGAATCCTTTAAACAGGTCAAGTCTGGGTTCTTTTTTAGTTCCATCATTTTGAGAAAACCTTTCCCCTTGCAATTTTCCAACATAACCAAACCTAGAGTCTCCTATGGTATACTATCCAATCCTCTTATTTCCTCTAGCAAAGGTGTCATCTCATTATCCCTGAAGCAGAACATAGACCTATCGCCATCCCAAAATAGAGTAACAGCCTCTATGATTTTGTTGTTGGGTTGGATTTCCAGAAGTGAAGGCAAATTTTCCAACTATTTGCGGACAAGAGTCTGATCACTGGAGTGAAGGTCTTCCCACCAGCTTAGCAACCTTAGGTGGATGCTGGGGACTTCGTGCCTCATTTTCTGTAAGACAAAAGTGTTAACCCTTACCCCCACCGACTCAACTATTAAATACCAAAAATTAGCATGAAAAGCAATTAGGTCTCCAAATAAATGCACAGAACATGGTAGTGTCCGTTTGGGTTTCAAGGAAACCCGGTGGACTTTGGACAAGGCTATCTTAAAGAGTCATTATGCGGATAGCATAACTGACTCCACTAGGTTTGACCATGATACATGAACAGTTAAACAAAGTAGGGTTTCTATAGGGTATTAGACTGGTACCCTTGAGCGGACAACTCAAGAGGGAAAGGCATGGAACCATCGACTACACCGTTGATCGACTAGTTTTACCGCAAATACGCCTTTGCCAAATTTAGGGGGTGATAATATCGGAATGGCGCAACCACTCATTATAAGCGTTGCTATGGTATTCTGTTTGGTACGGGTGGAATATATTGTTGAATATGCAGTTACAAGAATTAAACAAGTTCTTATAATTTACAACATTATTGAAGGAAGGCGATAAACGAAAGCATTAAAAAAAATAAAAAAAATGAAGTGCCAAGTCAGTTTCATAGTAGAAGAAGATATAAAGACATTAAATAAATGCAATATGAAGCAGTAAAGTCACAAATAACATGAAATGGTAAAAGCCTAAAAGGATTCCCCAGCAGAGTTGCCATGCTGTCGCGTCCCCTTTTTCTCGCGAAATCGGGTTTATGACATTTGGGTGGACAACCCGTTCCCTTTTGGGAATTGGGCTTTGGAATTGAAGAGTCACCGCTTAATGATTAAAGTGCATTAGAACACTAGGAAGAATTTTTTTAGAAAACCAGAGTTTGGGTAAAGGCTAGAAATTATCTCGAGGGGAAAGTGTTAGACACCCCTCAAGATCCACTAGTGTGGTTCCCGGCCATGCTACAATTGTGACTTTAAGTACAAACAATAAACAAATAAGGGTTGAAAATATGAGGGGTTGTCATAATTGTGATTGCAAATAAGTCAAAATTTTGAACAAGAGAGCTGAAATTTCAGAAAAGGAGTTTTGAAAATTTTAAATTAAAAAAATAAACAAATAAAGGGCAGGGGGACCTTGGTTTACAAATAATATGGATCACATGAATGCAATACCCGGTAATTACTTCTCAGAAGAGGGGTTACATGTGGTATTAGCGCACCGGTCATCATATCCATACCTACCCTTCCCAACCTATTAAGGTATTAAAGCGCGGAATAGTTTTGCTATTTCCCGTCCCAATTCTATCAGTCCCGAAGGCATTTGGGACTACTAGTCCTAAAGGAGAGGGAGATTTGGGCTATTTGTGGCTTAGAAGGATAAAATTTTAAGGCGACAAACAAAAAACATATAAGGGCAGATATGGGAAACAAATAACAGTAAAAGAAAGCTCAGACAGGCCTCCTCACTTAGAAAACAAATTGTGTAGCACGTCTTACATGTACTGGTTATAGTCTGAATTAAACATAAAGCGTTAAGGCATGCTGATTTATCAAATATTTTCAGATAAGAAGTCTGAATTAGGCCTGCCTGCTGGTTGTAACTATCAAAAACTGGTGCAATTAATCAATTACCTAATGGCTTGCCTAGGTGAAAACTATAGGCATGATATCTAACAATGCGGAAGTATACTGATTTTTAAAGAAGGCTTGCTGATTATAGAAAAACATAAGTTTTGCAGATATTGAGTAACGTTACTACAGATTTTAGACTTGCCGGCGAAATAGATGAATCAGATTCAATTGGTTACTCCTATAGGCATGCTCTCTAAGTGTTGTTGTTTTTAAAATGTTTATAGAAATGCAAGAGTCATATAGGCATGGTATCTAGAATGCAATTTGTTATTTAAACCTATAAATTGTTTGCCTAATGATAGATGTAAATGCAGAATCCTATAAACAGGTTATTTATATGATATGTGGAAGTGCAGAAACCTATAGACATGATCTCTAATGGAATGCAAAAGTGCAGAAAAACCTATAGACATGATTTCTAATGGAATGCAGAAGTGCAGAAACTATAGACAAGATCTCTATATGAAATGCATAAGTGAAAAGCAGGATGTGATTCTAAGAACATGATGTCTACCTGCATGCATACATGAGTGACCCTTCCCTTTTCACTAAAATCCCATAAGTTATTACAAATTATTACAAACCAAAATGAACTAGAAAAGTAAAATTACATCAGAAAGTAAAGTACAACCAAGGAGAGCCTAATTCAGACCCCAGGTGTGAATTATGGAATAAACCAACTTCCTGAACTAGATTTCCAAATTCTTTCTCTTATTTGGAATGTGTCAAAGTTTCCTAAGAGTCTCAGGCAGACTCCGAGCAGTGCTTACACCCAAATATATTGCAGAATTGAATTATAGTGCAGTGTGGATGGGCCAGCCCCCAAATGTCCAAGTTTAGAGGGATCTCAAGGTCCTAAAGCAAGGATCGTAGGAGGGGGCAGAAATTAGAATCTGAGAGAAAATGCAAGTGCATAGAGGGTATTTTGGGGAAGGTCATGACAGGCTGGTGGTCATACGCAGCAATTAGGAGTGTTGGCACACCCCTAACAAGCATGTTTGCCACATTGTTGGGAGTTAGAATCCATTAAAGGATCAAGTCCAGACATCAATAGCAATTTGGATACAGTCATGCATGAACCTTAACTCAAACACATAGAAGGTAATAAGGGTATGGGGGAATTAACAATAGCAACAGATGCAAAAAGAATAGCATATTCAATACTGAACATAAATAGCAAAGTGGACAAGATTGTAGAAACTATAAAGTAAACACATAGGGATGAGGCTGAAAACGAAATTAGAACATACCAGTTTCAGGGAAACAAGAAGAGCAAAGCAATAGTAAAGCCAAATTGCAAGTAAACAGCTATAAGAACTCAGAAGAGAGCGTGAGAGTATTGAAATTGAGAGTGTAAGAGTATGTAATTGAGAGTGTAAGTGTTGAACTCAAGTTGTCTTAAAGTGTATTGAAATGGAAGTCTCAAAGTGCAGAAGGGTCGTCCCTACCAGTTTTGTGACGACCCAAAGGGTCATCACCTATTTTCCTCATCTGTTCCGTGCTTCCGAGGCCTTAGAAACCTCAATTTATATTGCCTCAATTTGCGTGCGCAGTCCGGGCGCGTAGCCGGAAAATTTTTATGTTGAAATATGTGAATTCTATGAAAAATTTGAAGAATTTGGATATTAATATTGATATAGTTGACTTTGGTCAACATTTTTGGTAAACGGACCCGGACCCGAGTTTGGACGGTCCCGGAAGGTCCGTAGAAAAATATGGGACTCGGGCATGTGCCCGGAGTCGAATTCCGAGGCCTAGAGCCCGAGATATGAATTTTTCTGTTAAATTGTTTTCTGAAATTATTAAGGACAAAATAAAAATGAAAATGAGCTAGAAAATATAGGTATCGGGCTCGTATTTTGGTTCCGACGCCCGGTACAGGTCTTAAATATGCGTTAAGCGCTATCTGTAAAGTTTGGTCGAAATCGGACGTCGTTCGACGTGTTTCGGACCTAACTAGCTAAAGTTGGAAGTTATGAACTTTGAAATGAAATTTATGAGTTTTGGGGTTTGATTCGTTGAATTTGATGTTATTTTAGCGAGTTGATCACTCGAGCAAGTTCGTATGATGTATTTGAGTCAGTGTACATATTTGGTTTGGAGCCCGAGGGCTCGGGAGTGATTTTGGGGGTGGTTCGGGATGTTTTACACTTGAAAAGTGCAGCAGATTTTTCTGCAATTTGAGCCCAGGTAAATGTTCTTCGCGAACGCGGCCTTATGCTCGCGTTCGCAGTGCCTTGTCCATTTTGTCTTACGCTTTCGCGTAGCCCCTTCGCTCCCTTATACGAGATCGCATATGTTCACCCGTGTTCGCGTAGAGTATCCCCTGGACCCCCCAGTCTTCCTCTTCGCGTTCGCAGCCCTTTTTATGCGAACGCATTGCATTGCCCAGTTTTCACTTCGCGAACGCGACACTGTTCACGCGAACGCGAAGGGTAATTTTGTGCAGCGATTTTTTTTGTTTAAAAACAGAACCAGAACACGGGATTTCATAACTTTTACACGAGTCTTCTTCTCTCCCAAGCCCTAGGAAGCCATTAACGCCCCCAAGCTTCAAGACCCTTTGAGTAAGTGATTCCCCGCTTATTTCCTTCACTTTTCTTCCATTAATTAACTAGTTTCTA
>MU724345.1:16939-51854 GCA_026770625.1 Nicotiana glauca | reverse complement strand
TCTATATTTAACTGTGGTGTATCCCCCAGCATGTCCCTTCCCCCTTTTACTGCTTAACTTGGTATATATATGTATATAGAATTGCACAGGTTTACGTGAGTGTCTAGTCCTAGCCTTGTCACTAATTCGCCGGGATAGACCGGGCACTTACCAGCACATGGGGTCAGTTGTGCTGATACTACACTTCTGTGCATTTTTGCACAGGTCCGGGTTTTAAGCAGCAACAACAGCAGTAGTTTCGGTAGCAGGATTTTCATACCCACGAGACTGAGGTAGCTTGCAGGCGTCCGCAGGCCCGGCGTCTCTTCTTATATTTTTTCATTTTTACCGTAGTCTCATTGTTTCGAGACAGACGGTTGTTATATTTCTTTCAGACCATTATGTGTAGTTATTCTTAGTAGTTCGTGAGTTTGTGACTCCACATCTTGGGTAGAGGATTATTTTGAGTATTTCACATTTATATTTAATTTTATGAAAGTAGACTTCCGCAGTTTATGTTATTATTATTATCCTTGTTAATAAATTGACGACAGGATGGTTTTTATTAAAGGAAAGATGGTGAGTCAATTGGCTTTCCTAGCTACCACGAGTAGGCGCCATCACTATCCCGATGGTGGGGAATCCGGGTCGTGACAAGTTTTAGGGAAACAAGAAGAGAAAAGCAGTAGTAAAGCCAAATTGCAAGCAAACAGCCAGAAGAACTCAGAAAAGAGCGTGAGAGTATTGAAATTGAGAGTGTAAGAGTATGTAATTAAAAGTGTAAGTGTTGAACTCAAGTTGTCTTAAAGAGTATTGAAATGGAAGTCTCAAAGTGCAGAAGGGTCGTCCCCTTTTATAGTGCAGCAAGCAAGTAAGATAAGGTAAGAAAATAGTTTTGCAATCAATTAAGGGATTCTGATTTCAAATGGGTAAAAGATAATTAAGGAAAGAGTTTGATCAAAATCTTTTCCAAAGTAGCACAAGGAGGGTAAATACACAGAAGTTTATTTAAGGCAAAAGTCCAGTGGTACACGGTTTGAGAGAATAAGGAAAGGGAATCAATCAAACAGCCAGTAAAATCAAAATTGCAGGCTTTGTCCGAATGAACCAAGTCATGAAAAGTAAGGAAAGGGTTTTACTTAAGGAAAATCAATAACTATCAATAAAACCTAAAGAGATTCTAAATCCAATCATGAGTTGGCAAAAACCTTTTTGAAGATATAATTCCTCACATATAAAGCATACAGGCATGTCAACAAGAAAGAATTGTCATGCTAATTAAAAAAGACTTGTATAAAAAGGTTTAGAGTCATAACAAAGAGGTTCAAGTTCAGTTTATAGACTCAAAATGAGTCCGAGAGTCCAGGGTTCCAAAGTAGAACCCTAGTCCAAAATCAAACTAAAAAAAATACACAAATCCTAGGGTTTCAACTCGAATCAGATGCAGAGATGAAAAGGCCAACAAATGAATCAGGCTTAGAGGTCTCTTTCAGAGACTCAGTAGAAACAAACAGATACAATGGCAGGTTTGGAGCAACAAAGTGAAAAAGCTGATTTAAAGCATAAAGAACATGTTTTAAGAAAGCTCTTAACCTGAGCAAGTTCAGAAGAGAAAAAGGGTGATATAAACTTAAGAAACAGTAGATGAAACATGTTTAGAAAGAAATCGAACAAATTCCAGTACATCAAACAAGACTTAAGAACTCAGCAGGAAACACATACAGTAGAAGAATACTGAAAAGTATAGCAAAGAACATATAGGAAAACATAACAACGATTGACATGCGAGCCTAGTCTAGAGGCACAGTAGAATATAAAGTACATAAGAGTTATGTACAGTAGAAAGAAAGCAAAAGAACAACACATGCACGGTAAAACATAGTACAGGCAAACACATATAAAGAAAAGAAAAGGAAGAATCAGAAAGACGTTTTGAAATCCTTTCAGAAACCCTAAATCGAAGAAAAGCTATTTTTGAAAGAAAGATTGGGGAAAACACTTTAAAAATCCAGTAGAACCAGATATAGCATAGATCTAATAAAACAAATAGAGAAAAACCTCGAATAGCTTAAGGTTTTGTAGAAACCCAAGAAATGAGAAAGGCTTGGAAGAAAGTCTGATCTTGAGTCGGATGAGTTAGAATCAGGCTTCTAATGCTTCGGATACGCCGGAGCAAGGCCGGAGGGGCCTCAAAACCACAGATCATTGAGGTCAGACCTCGAAACTTCAAACACCCAAGGCTTAAGGTGGAGGGGAGGTGAGTATAGGTCATTCATGCCCTGAGAAGCGATGGATTCCGGTGAAAGTGCGGTTGAAAGGGGTAGAAGATGGCTAGGGTTCCGAAGAACCTTCGAGAGTATTTTGAGAGAGGAGAGTATTCAATGGTGGCAGACCAAATGAAATGAGGGGATTGGGTTAGGGTAGGGGAATTAAAAAAGGAAAGGAGCGATCCTGGCTGTTGATCAAAACGATCAACGACCTAGATTAAAAGAAGGGGCCAGGCGGGTTAACCGGTTGGGTCGGGGTTGGGTTAAAATGGAATTGGGATGGTCCAATTGGGGGTTAAGGTTGGGTCAATTAGAGGGTCAATTTTCGCTATAATTGAAATGTAAATGGGGCTGCAATTGAAACGAATTCGGGCTAAATATTAAATAGCCAATTTTTTCCTTTTATTTTATAAAGATAGTAAAAATGATTTTGAAATTAAATTAAAATTACTGAATCAACAAATAATATATAAATATTAATTTAAAAATACTGGAATCAATTTTATAATTATAAAATGCTATTAAATCATAATGTAGGCTAAAATTGCAATAATATGCAATTTTGTCTTTTAAATACCAAAACAATTTATAAAAAAGTACAAAAATTACCTTAATTATATTTTGGTATAAATATGGGAATAAAATAAATTATTCACCAAAATTGATAATTTTGGGAATAATTATTAATTTTTGTACTACTAAAATTTTTAAAAATCTTTTTAAAAAATTAGGAAAAATACCAAAAGACTTGGTCATGCTTATATATGCATATATATTATTTTGAATGTATTTTGTACATAAAAAATACATAGAAAAAAATTAGGTATCAGCAACTGGAACAACCAATACTACATTTGGAGGAGATTTTCCAACAGGCTGGCATTATTTATGGGACAGACGAGGATGAGGCACTCGCTGCAGTGAACAACTTGTTTTTAGAAGACAATGATATGGATTGTTGTGTCATTCTCAAGGAGGAGGGGGAGGAAGGCACTTCCAAACAGACTGTAAGCAGAGGAGCATGCCTCAATAACTGGACCATCAGAACCACCAGAGCCCGGCGAGCTTTGGAGTAGCAAGGCTAAACAAGCATCATGCCCTTTTTTTTTATTTTTTGATAGCTATTTTTTCCCTTTCGCATTTTTTATTTCTGCAATAAGATCTTCGATGTTCAAAACAGTTATGGAATTTATTAAAGCATTTCGATTTTCCTTATAAATTAGCACTCCTATTATTTTCTCTCATTACTTTACTTATACAGTATTACTATTACTTATCTTGATGAACCAATGACTGTGACATGCAATGAGACAACGTAACAAATGGACATAGATTCAGAGGAAGATGACATATCGGAAGAGATTGTTAAAGAAGTTGAGAACTATGAAGATCGACCTAAGTCTAACCTGGACGAGAAAAAATTGTTAATCTGGAAAATGAAGAGAATGTCAAGGAAACACGAATCAACATTCATTTATCGCCATCAGAAAAGAAGGAATACATGGAATTTCTAAGAGAATATGAGGATATATTTGCCTGGTCGTATGGCAACATGACTGGTCTGAGTACATCTATTGTGGCTCACAAACTGCCAACTTATCCGACATGTCCACCGATAAAGCAGAAGCTTAGAAAGTTCAAGCCTGATATGAGTTTGAAAATGAAGGAAGAAGTCACCAAGCAGGTCAAATCCAAGGTCCTCAGGGTAGTTGAATAGCCGACACGGTTAGCCAACATTGTGCCAGTACCAAAGAAAGATGGGAAAGTAAGAGTCTGTGTCGACTACTGGGATCTCAATCGGGCCAGTCTGAAAGACGACTTTCCTTTATCAAACATACACATCCTGATCAACAATTGCGCCAAGCATGAGTTATACTCATTTGTGGATTATTTCTCTGGTTATCATCAGATATGGATGGATAAAGAAGATGTTGAGAAAACAGTTTTCATTACGCCTTGGGGAATGTATTATTACAAGATGATGTCGTTTGGGTTAAAGAATGCAGGGGCCACCTACATTAGGGCCATGACTACCATTTCTCATGATGTGATACACAAGGAGATTGAGGTATACGTGGATGATGTTATCATCAAGTCCAAGAAGGCTGCTAATCACATGGAAGAATTGAGGAATTTTTTCAATAGATTGCGAAGGTACAACCTGAAACTGAATCTTACAAAGTTTGCATTTAGGGTTCCTGCCGGAAAGCTGCTTGGGTTTATTATGAGCCGCTGGGGAATAGAATTGGATCCATCAAAGGTCAAGGCCATTCAAAAACTACCATCGCCAAAGAACAAGAAGGATATGATGAGTTTCTTGGGGAGACCTAACTATATCAGCTGGTTCATAGCACAGTCCACGGTTATCTGTGAGCCAATCTTCAAGATGTTGAAGAAGGATGCCACCACCAAATAGACTGATGACTGCCAGAAATCTTTCGATAGAATCAAGGAATACTTATCTACACCACCAGCCTTGGTCCCGTCCGAGCCAGGTAGACTCTTACTACTCTAACTCGTAGTACTAGATGGTGCCTTCGATTGCGTCTTGGAGTAGCATGACAAAATAGGGAGAAAGGAATAGGCCATTTACTACTTCAGCAAAAAGTTCACTCTGTACGAGGCCCGGTATTCTCCGTTGGAGCGCACCTGTTGTGCTTTGACGTGGGTGGCCCAGAAGCTGAGGAACTACTTCTATGCCTATACTACATATCTCATATCAAGGATGGATCCATTAAAGTACATCTTTCAGAAGCCCATGCCCACTGGCAAGTTAGCCAAGTGGCAAATCCTGTTGAGTGAATTTGACATTGTCTACATGACTCATAAGGCAATCAAGGGGCAGGAACTAGAAGATCACCTTGCAAAAAATCCTGTAGATGGAGAATACGAACCCCAAAAGACGTATTTTCCTGAAGAGGAGGTATAAAGAATCCTATGATGGTTGGAGAATGTTTTTCGATGGAGTAGAAAATTTCAAAGGAGTTGGCATAGGCGCAGTCCTACTATGAGAAATCGGTCAGCATTATCTGGTGTTTGCCAAACTCAGGTTCCCGTGCACCAACAACATGGCCGAATATGAAGCCTACATCCTAGGGCTCATGATGGCCATTGACATGAATGTACAAGAGTTGCTAGTAATTGGAGATTCAAACTTGCTTATACATCAGGTATGAGGAGAATGGGTGACCAAGAACTCTATGATACTCTTGTATTTGCACCATGTGCAAGAATTGAGGAAGATATTCACAAAGACAAAATTCTAGCATGTTCCCAGAATCCAGAATGAGTTCGCTGATGCGTTGGCTACCCTATCATCTATGATACAGCATCCCGACAAAAACTTCATTGATCCCATTCCAGTAAAGATCCATGATCAGCCAGCTTATTGTGCCCATGTTGAAGAAGAAGCATACGAAAAGCCTTGGTTTCATGATATCAGGGAATATTTAGCAAAAGGAGAATACCAAGAACATGCAAATCCTACTAAAAAGTGCACACTTCGGAGATTGTCCAACAATTTCTTTCACAGTGGAGGAATCCTGTATAGGAGGAATCCTGATTTGGGATTACTAAGATGTGTCGATGCAAAGGAAGCATCCAGACTACTAGAGGATATTCACGATAGGATCTGCTGTCCACATATGAACAGTTTCATCTTAACCAAGAAAATACTCTGAGCTGGTTACTTTTGGATGACTATGGAGACGGATTGTATCCAGTATGTCCAAAAATGCCACCGTTGCCAGATACATGTAGACATGATAAAGGTGTCACCAAATGAGCTTAATACAACAAGCTCACCATGGCTTTTTGCCCCCTGGGGAATGGATGTTATTGGACCAATCGAACCTGCCGCTTTCAATGGGCACAAGTTTATCCTCCTAGCAATCGACTATTTCACCAAATGGGTCAAAGCAGCATCTTATAGAGCAGTGACTAAGAAAGTCGTGATAGACTTTGTCCGCGACCGCATCGTTAGTCGATTCGGGATTCTAGAATCAATCATTACTAATAATGGCTCCAACCTCAACAGTGACTTGATGAAACCTATGTGTGAAACTTTCAAGATTAGACACAAGAATTCTAAAGCCTACAGGCCTCAAATGAACAGAGTCGTAGAAGCCACCAATAGGAATATCAAGGATAAACTAAGGAAAATAATAGAGAAGCATAAGTTGTGGCACGAGAAGCTATCATTTGCTTTATTAGGGTATCGTACCACAGTATGCACATCAACCAGGGCAACACCTATATGCTGGTTTATGGTACAGAAGTCGTCATTCCCGCCGAGGTATAAATTCCTTCCTTAAGAATCATACAGGAAGCTGAGCTCGACAATAAAGAATGGTTGAAAAGTCATTACGAGCAGCTAGCTCTTATAGATAGAAAGAGAATAATTGTAGTTTTCCACGGTCAGCTTTATCATAACAGAATGTCCAAAGACTTCAACAAAAGAGTCAAGCCGAGAAAGTTCACACCGGGGCAACTGGTGTTAAAGAAATTTTCCCGCATCAAGATGAAGCCAAGGAAAAATTCTCTCCCAACTGACAAGGTCTGTAATGGTTTACCGGGTTCTAACAGGAGGAGCCCTCATACTTGCACAAATGGACGGAGAAGTTTGGCCAAAACCAATTAATTCAGATGCAAAGCGTTACTAAATGTAATCTTTATGTTTTCCTATATGATGTAAATTGAACCACATCTGACCTGATTCCCGTTTAAGAGGAGATACGTAGGCAGCCCTATAGGTTTGGTCACAATTCAATAAAATTTTCATTTCCCCCTGGATTTGGAAACTGGGGTAGAATTTTGAGGAGGACCCTCAAAATTACGAAATAATTTTAGCCGATCATCGCTAGCAGCAGTTGCAAGCACCAACCCAGTAAACTGGGAAAGAATTTTGAGGAGTAGCCTCAAATTTCCGTAGCAGGGAGGGTTGCAGTATCTTGAACCACGTCGCAGTCGTTGGTTCATCTAAAGGAAAACTATTAATTATGTGTTTATGCTATGTTTTTACTAAATCATGTATGTTTATTGCTGAAATTGCCTTGTTAGCAATGCTACCCCAATGATGTATATAGTATCATTATATCAAAGCTAAATAGGTGAAGCAGAGCTAGCGGGGATACGAACTAACCTCCCCCTCTACAAAACTCATGATTTTTCTTTGAATGTAGACACTTGGATCACGAAAGCATCTGGCATACTATACACCCACAAGACAAACATTGTTCATGAATACAACTCTCAGAATTGTTGCACTTACCAACATTTGCTATCCACGCACGCCGGTGATATTCCCTATATCACAATGTCCACAGCAGTTACAACATCGCAACCTGCTATCAGCTAAAAAAACTCTAACACCATTTTCCCCTTTATTTCTTGTATAAGGCTACCATTCTGCCTTCCGAGGTTAAGCTCTATCTCCATCTACATTTTTATGCATTGCATATGGCTACCATTCGGTCTTTCGAGACTAAACTTTGTCTCCATCAGCACTTTTATACATTGCATAAGGCTACCATTTTGTCTTCCGAGACTAAATACTATGTCCATCTACATTTGCATGGCTGAAAGATCGCCACCTTATTTACATTTGCATGGCTGAAATATCGCCACCTATACATTTGCATGGCTGAAAGATTGCCACCTCTATATTTGCATGGCTGAAAGATCGCCACCTTATCTACATTTGCATGGCTAAAAGATCGTCACCTCTATATTTCCATAGCTGAAAGATCGCCACCTTTACATTTGCATGGCTGAAAGATCGCCACCTATTGCATCTCATGGGCTGAAAGATTGCCAAATGCTGCATTTCATGGGCTGAAAGATCGCAAAATTATCCAAAGGCGTCATCATTCAGAGGAACCATTTTCATAGCCCGAGAACAGCATGACATGGCCTGAGGACCCCTTTTAACCTTTTACATATCATTATTCAAAGGCTTCATAGTTCGAAGGCATCATCCCCATAGCCCGAGATCATCATTTCATGGCCTGTGAATCCTTTATTATACACTTCATGGCCCAGGACATCATGGTCTAAGGACATCATTCTAACCATCCAAAGACAATCTTCATGGTCCGACGGAAAATTGCATCATGTTTAAATTTATGCATAATATATGCTTGTATTGCTTAATTGTAGGTAAACCAGCGAGCAACAACCATCTCGGCAGGGGAAATCCCACTCCAGTTCTCGCAGCCCTATCAGATCTTAACTATTCACCCCGTCCTGAATATTGCGTCCGTTCTTGAAAAGTTTCCACCGACATACTCCGCCAATGGATCCTGAACTACATATGGCCTGATTCCTGTAAAACTAGGGATATGTAGGCAACTAAAAGCGAGGGCACGGCCTAAGCCTCCTCGAACTATTTCGTTCGATGAAAATTGTTCATCATATCTTTACCCGACAACTCTTTCATCTTTCCCGGGTGAAGAGGGGCAGCTGTTGATATCCAATTATTCCTTGCACATTTTTAATATGCAAAATACTTTCAAAATAGCATATTTATGCATATATAAGTATGTCCAAATGTTTTATTATTTTAACTTATTTTTTAAAAAGATTTTTAAATCAATTTATTGCCCTATTTTATCCCGAAAAGACCCAATAATCATTCCCAAAATTATTATTTTGGTGATTCATTTATTGGATTATCATATTTATACTAAAATATAGCTAAGATAATTTTTGCACATTTTTATAAATTTATTTGGCATTTTTAAAGCTAAATTGCATATAATTGCAATATTAGCCTCTTTTAAGATTTAATTGCATTTATAAATATAAGAATTAAGCCCAGTATTTTTAAATTAAAAATTATACATTATAAATCGTTTTTATGCTTTTAATTTGTTTTTATAAATCAATTTGCTATTTTTATAAAATAAATAAAAGAAAATTGGCTATTTGAAATCTAGCCCCTTTTTATTTTGATTTTTGCTTGATTTGAACCTTTAATTGAATCCAATCTAAAGCCCAATTACCTCCGACCCAGCTACAACCTGAACCAACCCAGAACCAACTCCGTTAAACCGCCCCGCCTACCTGATCAATCGAAGTCGTTGCTTAAAATGATCAACGGCCACCAAACCCCCTTTCCTTAATTAATCCCAAACGGCCCCTAAACCCTTTCATTCCTCACACTCTGCCACCTCTGAATCCCCTTCTCTCGCAATCCTCTCTCAAACCCTCGACTACCACCCTAAAACCTCCAAAATCCATGGCTTCCAAGGTCATTTGAGGCCTGTATCCACCTCCCGTGGCTTCTATGTGCTCAATTATTATGTCTTCAAGGCTCGATCCTAGAAAAGCTTTGTCCAAACCTTGGTTGATTTCAGTTTTAAGGCTGTCTCTGGCCATCTTTGACTTTGCTTCGGCCAATCATGGCTATTCGAGTTTGATTCTTGACTCTCCTGCTTAGATCGATGGTTTTCAAAGCCTTTCTCACCATTTGGGGTTCTTCTGAAACCCTAACCTTTAAGGTTCTTTTAAATCTACTTCAAGTCTATGTTTGCTCTAAACTACTAAACATTTGTTCTGAAAGTTCCTTTTAAAACTCTACCTTCAAAAAACCTTATCTTTTTTTATTAAGTTTTCTGTTAAGTTATTTGACAAGTTTTGCTGTGTTTCCTTATGTCATTCTTCTACTAGAGTTTGCATGTTAAAGTCCTTAATTTCTTTTTGAGGTTTCAGAATCTATTTTTGTTATTATTTGTTTAATTTACTTGTGTTTCATCTCCAGACTCGATTGGTATTGAAAACCCTAATTTTGTGTTCATTCGAGTTCTGAGACTATTCGTTGTGTGATTTACTTGTTCATCATCTTTGAATTCGATTGGTTTCAAAAACCCTAATTTCTTTAAGGCTTTCTGAAGCTACTTCATCTGTTTCTTTATGTGATTTGGTTTCTTGCAATTATTGAAACTCGACTATTCTTTTTTCAAAAGGGAATTTTTACTTGACCCTTTGCATGCTTCTGATACTCTCTTTTCTTTATTACTAAATTAATAAAGTTGACCTATGTGACTACCATGTTTCAATAGTTCATAAGTCTACTGACTATGTGATCGTTGTTGCATGCCGCTTCTCTTTGCCATAGTATGGCCTCGCATGTTTATGCGCTCTTTTTATATGCTGAATTCCCCTTTTAAATGTCCTTCAATTTTGGACTGATTTCAAACCATTCCTTGTGGAATTATGATTGCACTCGTATGTTAAGTAATTGATTCTTTCCTTGTTTTACCTTACTGATGTCCCTGCTTCTTGGTCTAATTTGAATACTTTCCTTTGAACCTTCGATCCCTGCCTTTTCTACTCAATTTGATTAATTCCCTTACCTTGGTTACATTGGTACTCGATTTTTACCGATATTTTCTTGACTAGAATCTGATGAACCTAGTCTCTATTACATATTATGTACTTGTACTGTGCTAAAAATACTTCCTTATCGGTTATACTCAGTCTTATGTGATTTCTTTCCTTATTCAGTATTTTCATGTTACCGTTTAAATTTAACTCCTTAATTAAAGGAAGTGCTTATACTAATTTGATTTTAATTAGCACATAGTTCTATAATAATTGCAAAACTATGATTATTGCCTTATATTCTACCTGTTTTCAAACTATAAGTACCTTGTTCTATCATTAACACATACACGAACAATTCTTAGTTTTGAACTCTCAGTTACACTAAAAGAATACTCTCTCTTGCACTACTACTTCTACTACGACCTGTTTAGCTAGTTGAAAGCCAAAGCTATATTTCAAAAATCCTGCTACCTTTCTTTACTACATTTTGCTCCTTTGAACTGGTATGTTCTAGTTAAGATTTTAGCATCAACAACAACATGGTTACTTAATGTTCCTGTATTCTTGTCTGCCTATTACTTCAGTACTTTATTTAGCATGCTGTAATTTCTTTTCTCCCGTTCTGAATCAATCCCTACCCTGATGTGTTTGATAATTATGGTTTGTTTGGGGCATGATAGCATCAAATATTGTTGAGCATGATCCAAACTTGTTCCTCCTAGGACCATAGCTTCTATGCCACCTTTGCATGTTGTGTGCTCTGGTTGATTTACAAGCATGACAGCGCCCCTATTGCTATGCATGCCTTGAATTGACCCATGCCTAAGTATATAGGCCCTTGCAATGGACTCCCAATCCCCTGCCCTCTTTGGTGTAAAATTATCAACTNCCCCCCCCCCATATGAGCCTTTCCTTAGGACCCATGAGCTCCCTCTGAACTTGGACACATGAGGGTTGGCATTTCCACACTGCACTTGCCCCCTATTTTGGTTATAAAACTTGGGTGTGAGCACTGCCCGGGGTCCTTTTGAGGCCCTTAGAGAACTCTGACATACTCGAGTTTGAGAAAGGTTTTAAAACAAAAACGCATTTGAAGTTGTTTGGTCCATAACTCAGAAAGGAAGTCAAGAATCTGGCTTCCTCTAATTGTAATTTTCTTTTTTTTTTTTATCTACCGATGTAATTAATTACTTGGTCTGTAATAATTTTGTAACGAACACTGGGGCTGGCTAGTGAAAAAGGGTTGGGTATTTATGCATGCCAAGGGTAGAACCATGCATATAAGACTATTTTCATTTTGCATATTCGATCACATTTAGAAACCATGCTTATAGGACTATCTCAATTCTTCATGTCCCATATTTAGAGAATATGCCTATAGGATCTAAATAAATTGCCTGTTTGTCGCTGCATATAGAGAACCTTCTTAAAGGATTTACTTAAATTTTGCATGTCATCACTATACTTAGACAACATGTTCTCAGGATCTGAATGGTTTAAAAAAATCAGATATCATGTCTTTGTTTAAAATCAGTACCCCCATTTGTTGGAATCATAACTATAGGACTAAAAATGAGCAATACTAGATGTCCTACCTATAGGATCTGAAACCAATCAGGTCGATTCCGACTAGTTTTTTAACAACCCTTCCCACTTATTTAACCCGGTTTAGAAAGCATGCCTATAAGAATTATGAATCATTTGTCTTAAAATTGTGCTGCTTTGCTATACTTCTCAACCAGTAATAGATATCATGTTCATAGGATCTCGCTCAAACACTTAGGTAAGCCTTAGGTGATAATGACCAAAAACTGATTTTGCTTTTGTTAATTAATAATTGGCACAATCAGTAAGCAAGCCTGATTTTGACTTCCTATCTGAGCCATGTATCAAACTAGTCTACCTTAGCAATTTCCTCTTTAACATTTTTTATCAGACATAAGTAGTATATGTAAGACATGCTATTTTATATGTTTGTTTTGAGGAGGTATACATGAGCCTTTGTTTGTTTATATGTTTCACTAAACATGCAATATGTGTTTTATATGTCGCCTTAGAATTTTACCTTTGAAACTTCAAACGAGCCTAATATCCCTCCCTTTAAGGATTAGTAGTCCTAAGTGCCTCCGGGACTGATATGATTGGGACGGGTAATTGCATGCAATAGGATTGGTCATCATATCCATATTTACCCTTCCTATCTTTACCTGTAAATTTCTACCTTTATTTTTCCGTTGTATATGATTTAACTGCACAAGTTTATTTAGTAGTCTGGTCCTAGCCTCGTCACTACTTCGCCGAGGTTAGGAAAGGCACTTAATGAGGTCGGTTGTGCTGATACCACACCCTGCACTATGTGCAGATTCCAATGCTGCAGCTTTTGGTCCACAATGAAGTTGTTGTTTCCAGCTCATTAGGCGACCCGAGGTAGTCCTGCAGTCGTCTGCGGACCTTAGCGTCTCCTTCTATCATTTCCTTTCTGTTTTTAATTATTCAGAGACAAATTCATATATTTCTATTCACACTTTATTTGTAGCACTCATAGATGGTCCAACACATTGTGACACAAGATTCTGGGTAGAGGTCTACTTAGACTTCCGCAGTTTGTATTAATCTAAACTATGAAATTTCGTCTTCTTCATTGTTTTGTTATTATTATTTCTGTTGCTTTTGTTATGTTGTTTCGGAATTGTTAAGGGATTAAAAATGAAAATTTGTTAAATAATTGGAATAATTGGATTGCCTAGCTTTCACTAGTAAATGCCATCACGACTCCCGAGGGTGGGAAATGCGGGTCGTAAAAAAATCTACAGTTATAAAACTTGTTGCCCTGTATCAACTGACAGCAGATATGTTACTTGAATATTGAAAGGGAGGAAACAGGCTCTTAGGGGGAATACAACTGATTCGTAGGGGAAACAATATGCAGATGTGGTTCTCAGGGGGATTTTCAACTCTAAGTTTGTCATCATAAAAATGGGAGAAATTGATAAGTTATTTGTCTTTTGTTTTGATGATTTGACAAACTTTATGAGATAAATAGGTAAGGATCATGAAATAATTAGTTCCTTAACATTGAGAGTAACTTGTCAGATGTCTAGTTCAACTCCCAATAAAATCAGTTAAGGGAACAGCAGAGGGAACTGTATAGGGAACAGATAGAGATTAGTTCCTCCGGCCTTCCTCTGGCCTCAGTAAAGGTCAATTCCTTACATTTGTTAAAGTCTATGCATTGTTGCACTGAACACGCTACAGTGCATCAGTCACTTTATGGAGTATGCCTTGTACAGATATTTTTTTACCTCATCTTAATGACCTCAGACACACATATTATCAACATAAGGCAAGGGATTTCATTGTTCTAACACTTGCAAAACCAAATATTGATTTTCTCTCTCAAGTGCTAGCTACCCCCTCTCTCAAGAACAAAGTTACTACAACCTCAAGGATCAGATCCAAAGATTGAAGATATATTAAGTCCTTAGGTTTGTTGAGTCTTTATTATTTGTTCTTCATTTGTAATCCTATACTACTTTCAAGGAGTGTCTTTACAGGACAGTTTAAACCACTGTTTAGTTTAGTTTCTTGACTAAAGTTAGTCAAGGTTTGTTTCTTTATAATAGAGTTATTATAAAAAGGCTTGCAATAGAGTTATTGCAAGTAGGTGAGGAATTAATAGTTTAATTCCTAGGTTACAATAGGTTGTAATCTAAAGTTTCTTGATTAGTGAAGTTGAAATCCTAAGAGTGTAGGTCGTGGTTATTAATACCGTGCGTTGGGAGTATTCCATGTAAAATACTTATGTCATCTACTTATCGATGTGTGTGTGTGTTCTGTGGGAAGTGATAGAGAACCAGGTTCTCTACATAGTATAGTGGACTCTTAGTTTATATCAATTGCTATCAGAGAAGGTTCTTTTTATAAGGCTAACACCTAGAAAGGATCTGTATGGCTGCTTCAACATATTTTGAAGAAGGTCAATCAACCTACAAAACACCAAGATTTCAAAAAATATGTAATGACCCGGCCAGTCGTTCCGTGGGTTGTAGCCCCATTCCGTCATATTCTGCTCTTTTCGTGATCTACAATTGTTATATGACTTACCGGGTTGGTTAGTTTAAGTTCGAACAAATTTCAGAGTGAATTGAGACATTTAGTCTCTTAATTGAAAGCTTAAGTTGGAAAAGTTGATTGGATATTGACTTATGTGTAAGCAACCTCAAAATTGAATTTTGATGCTTTTGTTAGCTCTGTTATGTGATTTTGGATTTAGGTGCATGTCCGGATTGTGATTTGGAGCTCCGTAGTAGAATTAGACTTGAAATAGAGAAAGTTGGAATTATGGAAAGATTGATCGGGAGTGGACATTTTGATATCGGGGTTGGATTGGATTTCTAGAAGTTGGAATAGGTTCGTGGTTTCATTTATGACTTGTGTACAAAATTTGAGGTCAATCGACGTAATTTGATAGGTTTTGATGTCTTTTATATAATTTGAAAATTTCAAAGTCCATTAGGCTTGAATCCGAGTTCAATTTGTGATTTTAACTTTGTTTAAGGTTATTTCAGGATTCGACTATGTTCGTATTGGGTTATAAGACTTGTTGGTATGTTTGGTTGAGGTCCCGGGGGCCTCGGGTTAATTTTGGGAAGTTAACGGACTTAGAATTTGATTTGAGGGACTATTGAAGTTTGGAATCAGCTGGTGTGACCGCACTTGTAAAAGTCTCATCATAGGTGCGAGCCCGCAGAAATATGAAGGCAGCCCGCAAAAGCGGGCAAGGCCAATAGGAACATGGCTCACAGGTGTTGAAAGATTCCCGCACCTATGAAACCGTAGATGCGGACTGGGAGTCGTAAAAGCGGAGGCAGTGAGGGCTAAGTGACTTTCACATAAGTGGAACTTTCACCACTGAAGTAGACTTTTGGCCACAAGTGCGGAAGGCCTACGCAGAACATAAATATGAGGTTCCGAGATTTTACACCATTTTCATCATTTTGAGCTCGAACTTGGGAGGTTTTTGAGAGGGTTTTTGAAGAGATTATGAGGTAAGCTCCCTGTGTTCTTTTTGTTTCAATAATGATGTTTCCCCTCTGATTTTCTACCAAGTTGGTGTGTTTTTAGGTGAATTTTAGAGGTTTTGAGGCTAGGGATTTGGAGAATGAATTCTGAATTTGGATTACCATTTGGTGTCAGATTTTGATGAATTGGTATGACTACACTTGTGAGTGAATAGGCTTTCCCATTTTGTAATTTTTGTCGGATTTCGAGACGTGGGCCTGAGGGCCGAGTTTGAACTTATTTCGGATTTTGAGCTACAATTTTGTATTTTCTTGTGGAATTGATTCCTTTAGCCCGTATTGATTGTATTGTGCTGTTTGTCGATAGATTCGGGATATTTTGATGCCGATCGTGAGGCAAAGGCATTTTAGAGTGGAGTTTCACTTGGATTAAGGTAAGTAACAACTCTAAATCTGGTCCTGAGGATATGAAACCCCGATTTTGTGTTATGTGATTATTTTGGAGGTGACGCACATGCTAGGTGATGGGCGTGTGGTCGTGCACCATGAAAATTATGACTTGGTCTGTTCCCTAAAACTGTAAAGTTGGATAACTTGTTATTATCTATATGTTCTCGATGTGTCATAGAAATTTGACCGTAATTTATGTTGGAAATCATGTTTAGGCTATGTGTTGGTACCGTTGGGACTCACAGAGGTCGTGTTACCTGTTGAATTAACTACTAAATGCTATTTGTACTCAGTCTCAGTTTTTACTCGTATTATATCTCTATCTCTGTTATTATTATTGATACATCATGCTATTGCTTTTTGGGGCTGAATTTTCCTGATTTCTGAAAGCATGAGAAACTAGAGAGATTGATGAATGAATGAGGCCGAGGGCCTGATTGTGAGGATATTTATGGGATCGGGTTGCACGCTGCAACATGTTTCATTCATTTATGCCATAATTTGCTTGAAATAGTGCTTCAGCTGTAAGAGCCCCTCCGTAGTCTGTACACACTCCCTTGTAAGCGCAAGTACCTACTGAGTGCGAGTGTCGAGTGTCGAGTACTGAGTGATCGTGAGCAATGAGTGACTGTGGGAAATGAGTGATTATGAAATTGGAGTGAATGGGAGGACTGAGTGATTTTTGCCTTAAGAGGCTGCATGTGATTTCATCATTGTTGCACATAGTTGCCTTATATCACTATTTTGAAAACTTTTAAAAGATACTTTTTATTCGGTTTTACCCGAACATGGCGTAAACAACATATTTGACTTGATTTGCCGTATTTGAAAAGCATGTTTATTTTTCCTTATTGAGACTACTGAAAATGATTTTTTATTGTGTAGCTTGTCATTATCTTTCAGTTTCTTATTTATTATTGTTACTTACTGAGTTGGTTGTACTAACGCTATACCCTGCACTTCGTGGGTAGATCCAAGAGTTCCTGGACGTGGAGGGTGTTGATAGTTGTCGTTGCTGGCCGTTGGAGACAACAAGGTAGTTGCCTGGCGTTCAAGAACTTATTTTCTCTTCCTTATTGACATCCCTATATTGGGAGCTATTTTCTCACACTTGTTTTAGGGTTTTATCCCTGTCTATGAAAAACATTGCTATTTTACAATTTCTTGATTCATTTTCTGTTAAATTTTGGAAGTATTTTGGAAATTGTTGGCTTGCCTAGTATCATCGATAGGCTCCATCGTGACAGGTTCAGATTTGGGTTATGACAAGTTAGTATCAGATCCTAGGTTACATAGGTCTCACGAGTCATGATCAGTTTAGTAGAGTCTTACGGATCGGTACAGAGACATATGTACTTATCTTCGAGAGGCTACCGAACTCTTAGGAATCTTCACATTCTTGAATTTTTGTCATGTGAATCTATTGATTATGGTAACTAAACTTATGCTATTCTAATCTGTCAAAGATGGTGAGGACACATACTACTAAGTAGGATGGATAGCCACAAGTACCACCAGTTAGGGCCGCAGAGGCCGAGGTCGTGGTAGAGATCGCAGTAGGGGCGGAGGTGTAGCTCGTACAATAGTTAGGGCAGCACCTGCAGATCCTCCAGTGCCCCGGTTCAAGATCAGGTCCTACTTATGGATGCGCCAACAGGTCCAGCTCAGGCACCATCCATTCCCATTATGATTCCATGCCTTCATGAGGCCTTAGCTCAGATTCTGTCCGTGTGCACCCGTCTAGATCAGGTGGTCTATGTTTTGGCCACATCAGCCACTTCTTAGGCTGGGGGAGGTACTCAGACTCCCGCCATCCGTGCACCAAAGTAGGTGATGTAGGGACTCTAGACACTGGGGCACTACCAACATAGCCGATTGCAGCTGCTCTGGCCCATACGGTTCTTGTTATGTCTGATGATGAGCAGCGGATATTGGAGAAGTTTGAAAAACTCCAACCTCCATATTTTAGTGGTACAGAGTTTGAGAATGCCCAGGTTTTCTTGTACAAGTGTTATAGGATTCTCCATATAGCGGGTATTCCGGTGACCAGTGGGGTGTCATTCACTACTTTTCAGTTCTCTATAGACGCCTTCAGTTGGTAGGAGGCTTATGAGAGACATAGTTCGGTCGGTGCAGCACTATTTATATGGGAAAAGTTCTTTGTTTTCTTCTTGGAGAAGTCTGTGTCGTAGTCTCGTAGAGAGGAGCTGCACGGATAGTTTGAGCAGTTATGTTAGGATGATATAGCTGTGATGCAGTATAAGATGCGGTTTTTTGAGTTGGCATGTCATGCAGTTTGGTTAGTCCTTACGGATAGGGAGAGGATCAGAGGTTCACCGATGGCCTCACATTTCATCTACGAGTTCTTATGACTAGAGAGAGGGTATTTGGTGCTACTTTCGATGAGGTTGTTGACATTGCTTGGTAGATAAAGCTGATCCACAGCTAGGAGAGGGTTGAGAGGGAGGATAAGAGGTGGTTTTAGTGGTGTTTCTTCTGGGGGTCAATTCTACCACGCAAGGGTCATCCTTACAGGCATGCTCAGATGGCTTGCCCAGTTCACCGTGGTGCATCATCTGGCCATGGTTCACACAGTTCTCATTAAGGTCACTCATCTATTAGTTCCCTTCAAGCTCATAGTTCGTCCTATGCTCCATCAGTTCAGAGCTCATCTGTGCTAGGTTCTACTACCAGTTATCTCAGTGCTCGGTGCTCCCTTCAATCACCATCACCAGCACCAGGGAGTTTTTTTGAGTGTAGGGAGTTTGGTCGTGTGTGGAGGTAGTGTCCTCATCGTCAGGTAGGTCCAGTACAGCAGAGAAGTCAAGCTGCATATTCTGCACCAGTTTCTAAACCACACGCTCAGCCAGCTCGGAGTGGGGGTCAGTCATCCAGAGGTCGCCTTAGAGGGGGAGCCCAAATAGGTGGCGGCTAGGCCCAATTCTATGCTTCTCCCACTATACCAAATGCCATTTTATCAGATGTAATAATCACAGGTATTGTCTCAGTTTGCCACGGGGATGCCTCTGTATTATTTGACCCTGGTTTATTCATATGTGTCATCGTATTTTTCTCATTATCTAAATATTCCTCATGAGTCTCTAGTTTCATCTGTTCATATATCTCCGCAAGTGGGCGATACTATTGTTGTGATCGTGTATATCGATCATGTGTAGTGACTATTGAGGGATTGAAGACTAGAGTTGATCTCTTGTTACCTAGTATGGTCGATTTCGATGTAATCTTAGATATGGACTGGCTGCCTCAATGTCATGCTGTTCTGGATTTTCACATTAAGATAGTGATGTTGGCGATGCCAGGCTTCCACAGATTGAGTGGCGAGGTTCTCTAGACTATGTTACTAGTAGAGTGATTTCATACTTGAAGACCCAGTGGATGGTTGGGAAGGGTTGTCTATCTTATTTGGCCTTTGTGAGGGATGTTAGTGAAGAGACCCCTACTATTGATTCTATTCCAGTGGTACGATATTTCCTGGATGTGTTTCCTGTAGACCTGTCGGGCATGCTGCCCGACAGGAACATTGATTTTGGTATTGATTTGGTGTTGGACACTCATCTCATTTCTATTCCTCTATACCATATGACACCGGCTGAGTTGAAGGAGTTAAAGGAGCAACTTTACTAACTCCTTGAGAATGGGTTAATTTGGCCTAGTGTGTTACCTTGGGGTGCACCGGTTCTATTTGTAAAGAAAAAGTATCATGTATAGCGTATTAATGATCTATTTGACGAGCTTTATGGAGCAAGGGTGTTTTCCAAGATTGATTTGAGGTCAGGGTATCACCTGTTGAGGATTCGGTACTCGAATATTCTTAAGATAGCTTTCAGCACCCGTCATGGTCATTATGAGTTCCTTGTGATGTCATTTAGGCTGACCAATGCCCTAGTAGCATTCACGCATATGATAAATAGTGTATTTCAGCCTTTTCTCGACTTGTTTGTCATTATATTCATTGATGATATCCTGGTGTACTCTCGTAGCCAGGAGGAGCATGCGTATCATTTGAGGATTGTGTTGCAGCGATTGAGGGAGGAGAAACTTTATGACAAGTTCTCCAAGTGAGAGTTTTGGCATAGTAATGATTTATATGAGTCCAACAAACTATAGAGTACCTAGTCCTATATGAGACTGATACAGAGAATGTAACAACAATTGAATGTAAAGAAGATCAGATATTTTCTACGTGGAAAAATCCCTCACAAGGGGATCAACAAACTACGACCTATACCTGTAGGCTTTAAATTCAACTAACTATAATCTACCTATTACAAACCACATTACAAACACCCTACTGCAAAGACTTCAAACTAACTTGCGATGCACCACCACAAGCCACTCTACAACTCTCCTAGTTACAGAGGATTTAACTTATGACTATTCCTAGTCACAACTTAAACTCTAAGGTTTACGAATTTGGTTTGTTCCTAAGATAGCGCTTCTAAGAAAGTAAATTAGGAATTATAATATAGAACAATTAAAAAGATTACAACTCAACTATGGACATACATAAGACTCGATTAGAAGCTCATCCTTAGTGGAGTTGTCTTCTTGTTCTTGACACACACAGTGACTTCAAATGCTAGGTGAACTTTGTTACGCTTGAGAGAATTCAATGAATGCACACCGGAAGTGTGTCTTGCACCAGGTTGTTTTATCATAAAAGATATCACAATGGATAGTGATGTCAACTCTTGGTGTACTTCTTCCCAGTGAGAAGTGACTGTTGCACAGTCTGCACATCCACTTGGGCAGTTGCGTTCCAACTGGATAGTGGGCTTTGTACATCCTATCAGGACACACCAACAGACCAAGTCCTAGTTGTGTTCCTCTTCTGTAACAGTTGCCAGATGGTCATTTTCTTCTGTCACGTTCAAGCTGTGTTCTTGTCAGAGAACCCTGAAACAGCAGGTCCCTGTTGTGTTCCTCTTTATCTTGATTGCGTACAGTTAATGACTTGCTTATGTCGGAGGACACTAAAGAGCCAGATCATCAGGTCCCTATTGTGTTTTTCCTTTTACTGATTTTCAAGCTTTGATAGAGCAAGGTGCTCTATCTGGTTTTTCATGACATGTTTGTTAGATCATCAAAACATAAAATACTTAAAACCCATCAATTTCCCCCTTTTTGATGATGACAAACATAGGCATGGACACTATTTGTTTAGTGCAAAAATAACCAGATGAGATGCCAGTAGTTACCCCTTAATCTAAGATCTCCAGTAGTTTCCCCTTAACCTAAGATCTCCAGTAGTTCCAGTAGTTCCCCCTTAATTTAAGCTTTATTCCCCCTTTTAGCATCATTAAAAAGGATAGAATTATAGAAGAGAACCAGCAGATAATGAGCATAAATAAGTCTAACACAGCTAGCTCATGCCACATATGCACACACAACATGATAGAAAAGAGAAGCCAAAGGAACATAGGATTGTACATGCAACAAAAAGGCAGATGTTTCATTAATGTTTACATACGAATGAGTAATTCAGGAGCAGTAATGGTTAAGTGCAACATGCCATCATAACAAAAACATTCAAACAAAATTAAAACAGCAGCCATAGGAGATTGGAGCAAAAGTATCTTGACACAAGGAAGATCCTAGAGGGTACTAAAGGAAGAAGGCTTGGAAGAAGAGAGAGCTATGGTTTTGAGAACCGGGTTCAATATAGCATTTGCGGACAATTGTTCTTCAAGTAATTGAGCCCGAAGTCTCTCATTTTCCTTTGCCAGTCGTGTGATCACCTTAGGTATAGAATCAGGTCTGTTAACTAGTTCACTAAGTTGAGTTTCCAATATGGCATTTTGAGCCATCAGCCTTCTTATCTCTTCAGAGGCTACATTTTGAGCATTGATTATCTGAGACATGGTGGAGATGCTTCCACTAACCTTTTTAATACATTCACATTCTTCTAGAGTGGTCTTAGAGAAGATCTGCTTGCGTGTGCCCACTCTGGGATTCCCCAAGGGGACCTAATAGAATCTGAACACCTAAGTGCGGAGAAATCCATAAGGTAACCCATGATTTCCACCCTTGAAACTTGCCACCTTCTGTATATGGTCTATCATGATTGCAGGCATATTGATTGGGACAAACTCATCGAGTGCTTCCATAAGCAACATGTTCGATCTTATAGCAATAAAGCGCCTCTCAAAACGAGGTAAGAGTACTTTATTGATCAGCTCAAAGAGAAACTCGTACTCAGGAAGCAAAACCTTCTTATGCACCTGTTCCCCCTGTTGAATACCTTTTTCTTTCATGATGGCTCTCCGAAAGTTTAGTCCACAAACACCCTTAACTAAGAACATACCTTCACACGGTATTCTTAGAATCTTCCCCAACGTCGAAGCATAGAGTACAATATCTGTCACACCTCCTTTTTTGCACACCTACCCCGAAGGATAGTGTATAAGGGAGTTTTTCCATTTTAAGTGACATTATTTAAAATGAGATTATTTATTTATTTCAGAGTCGCCACTGGAGATAGGTTTGGCATTTGGTGTCCCAAGTCACCGGTTTATCTTGAATCCCAAATCGAGGAAATTTCGACTTCCCGAATGGAGTCTGCGAACCAGAAATTTTGAAGAAGGAATTTTGTTGACCCGGGGGGAAGTGTTAAGCACCCCCGGGTCGCATGGTTCTAGCACGGTCGCTTAAACTATTATAAATGGCTTAAAATCTGATTTTAATACATGTTTATCCTGTAGTGCAATTTTAAAATTATTTACCGCTTTTAATTAATTTTAGAAAATTGAACGTCGTTTAAATCATATTTTTGGATCTCGTCACATGAAATGCGCCCGGATCCTACAACTTTAATTCAGTAATACAATATAAATTTGAGTTTTTGAATCTAACATGGACATGTGAATGAACTAATATAAGCAACTATTTCTAAGCTACAGGAGTTGTTGATTCCATACCAAACTAAACTATACTAAATTAATATCATTTGCAGGATATTCATATAGTTCTAACAAAAGGAGTTCAACCGTCCAAATTAGTTACACATCTAACTAACAAATAGAATTTAACTAAGCTAAACTATGAATAAATGCAGGAAAAGAACAAGTGCAGCAGGCAAGGAAAATAACCTAAGCTCTAAGATTTGAATTTTGAATTTTTCAGATCTGAAAACCTTCTCCAAACTTAAAACTTTTGAGATTTGTAGCTCTCTAAAAATTTTTCAGATTTCTAAACCTTCTAAAACTTTTTAGATTTCTAAACTTTTAAAACTTTTCAGATTTCTAAACTTCTAAAACTTGACTTGCAAGGGAAGGGGCATGCCTTTTTATAGGCAAAACTAGGGCAGCGTCAGATTTTTCCTTTTACACTTTAAGTCCCTCTTTTATTTTCAGTTTTTAACTACTAGATCCCTTATTTCATGCCTTGTTGGCCAAGTAACACTACCAAGTTACTGAAATTTTAATTAGAACCCCATTCTAGAAGGTTCTAGGGGGTTTCAATTTTGTTACTGCACTATTCTTTTTATTAAACTACTTATACAACCCCTGAATTAATCATAAATTACTAACCTAGTTAAACTAACCCCCAGCAATGTTAACTTGGTCAAAACTAACCATAGTTAGTCAAACAAGGAGCTGGAAACAATCAGCTAAATCCAAACAATTTCACTTATACTAAAAGAAAACCTAAAATTGAACTAATAGTCTAATTGTCCTATTTTAAACTTGATTTAAATCTAATTAATATGAATCCTAAAACTAAATGTATCATTGAAAAATAGTAAACTGTCAATTAAAGCAATTCAAAAGAAAGTAAAATATCATATAGAAACAATAATACTCAAACAAACCTTCGATTAACCAAGTTAAACTATACCTATTTTTAATCCTAAATTAAGCCCTACAAGTTCAAATTAATCCACTATAGGCAATGATCAAATAATCAGGAATCTAAGAGAACAATTGAAAAGTACTCAACAACACTGGTCATGAATCAACATCAATACGAACAGAGAAAAACTTAAACTAATTAAACTACAAAACCTAGAATACTAATTACCGCAGAAAAAATAAAACATGGATTAACAGAAGAAAGAAACATAAGGAAAACAACATGAATGGATTAACAGAAGAAAGAGCATAAAGAAAACATACAAAAAAAGAAAAGAAAACTATATTTAAACTAATTTTAACAGTAAGGGAATAAGAGAACTCACCTGTTGCAAGATTGAACAGGACTGGAATTTTATTCAAGTCCCAAAATGATGGTAGCCATTTGTTCTTTGCCAAGAACAAACGGAAGCATCATATTGTGACTCAAAACAACCTCTTGACTCAAAAAACTGGGAAGAAATCGAAAATCTTTAAGCTTCCAGCGTTCTGTCATTCTAAGATCTGAAATTCGAGGAAATCAGGGATAATTTGAAAGAAAATAGTCAGGGGTTTGGAAAGAGGGAAGTGAGGAGAGTCTGGGGTGTGATTTTGGGGACTTTTGGGAGGTGGCGCCGCCATAATTATTCTGCGAAGGACGAGGATTATAGTGGTTTTGGTGGGGAGGTTGATTTCTTGGGAATGGAGCCTGATTTCTATTGGCATGTTGCTGCGGTCGGACAAAGGGTTGAGAATTCATGACCGCATAAGGTTGACGAGCATAAGCCATGTCATGGTGAGTGTAGTAATGTTGAGAGATTCTTTCAGAAAACATGGGTCTGGGAGCACGGTGTCTTCTTGCACTTGATGCTACCATAGACGTTTCTTCTTTCTTCTTACCTTTAGCCATTCCTCCAGACCCGCCTTGAATGTCTTGGAAGGTTGCTCTAATGGCTGACTGGCTCAAGATTCTGCCCGTTTTCAGACCATTCTCCACCATCTCACCGATCTTAATCGCCTCTGCAAAAGGTTTGCCCATAGCTAACATCATGTTCTGGAAGTAGTCAGCTTCATGGGCCTGAAGAAATATGGTGACCATTTCCACTTCATCTATTGGAGGTTTTACCCTCAATGGTTGCTCGCGCCACTTAATCGCATATCCCCAGAAACTTTCTGAGGATTTCTTCTTTAGATTCCCCAAGGAGTTCCTGTCTGGCGCAATGTCTATGTTGTATTGAAACTGTCGAACAAAATCCCTGGCAAGATCGTCCCAAATGTGCCATCGAGATATGTACTGATACATATACCATTCTGAGGCTATGCCTACGAAGCTTTCTCCAAAGTAAGCCATTAACAACTCCTATTTTCTGCCAGCCCCATGCAATTGGTTACAGGTGAACATGAGGGAACATGCACAGATCAGTATCGGAGACACTCTTCTGCTCGCTTAAACCTTGCATGTTTTTTAGGCTTTTTTCCAGGCTCCTCATCCTTTTTGCCATCTCATCCTATTCAGGAGCTTTAGGAATTTTATCTTGTCCGGGTGTAAACTCAAACGGGGGTGGCTGAGAGTAAGTGTATGTGGGATATTGAGAAGGATCCGCTTGAAAAATAGGATTTAGGAAAGTGAAGGCCGAGGGATCAAAAGAGGACCTAGGTAGTGAAGGTTGTGTGGTGGCGGAGCATGGAAGAGCGGTAAAGATATTGGGGGCTACTCCTGATGTGAACACCTGGGGGCGTACCTCAGAATCCTAAAGTGATTTAAGGCTTTATTTTGACCCAACAGAAAAGTGGCTATTTTTCAAAAAATTTATTTAAAAAAAACAAAGACATGATTTTTGTGGATACGACCTTTCAGCACTCCGGAGAAGAAGATTTTAAGGTTGTGCCCGCTAACCGTTTAAAAATGACTCAGGGTGGCTGTTCTTGCAAAAATAGCCTTCTGGTGCCCTTTTGGGGGCATTCGGCTTATTTTAACAAGAATGGCATTACCCGACTTATTTGTGATAAAAAGTAAAATTTTTGACATTTTTTTTGCTATTTTTGCAAAAAGGAAAGTTGGACCCGATGAGGGTTGCCTACGTATCTCATATCCGGTGAGAATCAAACTGGCATAGTTTGGGCAGATTTGACAAAACCAACTATTTTGAAAACAAAAATCTTTTTGTTGTTTATTTTTTTTCAAAAATCCGACAGAGTTTCAGTACTATTTGGATATTGGTTTTTCAAAACAAGTGGTTACCCTTACTTAACCCTAACACTGCTATTTTCTTCCAACTCTCTCCTATTATTTACAAGCTGGTCAACATGCAAAGCCGAGAAAATAAATGCACAAGTAGCACGTAAGATGCATCAGGATGGTCTTTTCATTTCAGGTCACCAGTCCTAGATGGACCCAACCCATGTGTTGAGTCCCCTAAGTCAAATGCACATGATGCAAACAAACATTCCTACTAGGGATCTGGCATGGGGCTTTGTTATGCTAGGTTTAAGCCATGGGTTTATTGTTCTAGACCTGGCTTACCCAAGCGGACAACTCAAGCCGAGGGGGGGCAGCGTACCGGGGATACAGAAGCTCCGCCGGCTTAGCAACTTTTTCGAATCTCGTTCTAAATGGGATATGACTCTAAACAGAAGAGAAGTCACGTGAAGTGCACCCTTCTCCATGATGTAGAAGACTCAGAGAGGAAGGGTTTCGCAGCAGTTTATATATACAGTTCACAGAATATCTAAGCGGTAAAAGCATTTAGCACATATAGTATGGAACATGTAGGAAAATCAGATAAAGCCAAATCTAACAGTCATTCTAAGCTTGAATTCTTGAACCCTGAATCGAAATTCTGGGTTCGTATCCCCAGCAGAGTCGCCAGAACTGTCACACCTCCTTTTTTACACACCTACCCCGAAGGATAGTGTATAAGGGAGTTTTTCCATTTTAAGTGACATTATTCGAAATGAGATTATATATTTATTTCAGAGTCGCCACTTGGGATAGGTTTGGATTTTGGTGTCCCAAGTCACCGGTTTATCTTGAATCCCAAATCGAGGAAATTTTGACTTCCCAAATGGAGTCTGCGAACCAGAAATTCTGAATAAGTAATTCTGTTGACCCTTGGGAAGGTGTTAGGCACCCCCGGGTCCCGTAGTTCTAGCACAGTCGCTTAAACTATTAGAAATGGCTTAAAATCTGATTTTAATACATGTTTATCCTGTAGTGCAATTTTAAAATTATTTACCGCTTTTAATTAATTTTAAGGAAATTGAATGTCGTTTAAAACATGTTTTTGGATCTCATCACATGAAATGCACCCGAATCCTCAACACATTTTATTCAACGTTTTTGGGATTTGGATTTGGGTCACATAAAATGCACACCCGAATTTAGGAAGGTAAAAATATTAAAGAACGCGCCTAAAGTGGTTAACGTGTTATTTACTTTGCGGGAGGCCATGAAAAATCGCTAAATGGCACGTCCCGAGTTCTAGATATTTTTTTAGAAGTAATTAAAGAGGGCCACGCAACTTAATAGATTTTGTTTGGTGCGGGGCACCTCAATTTAATTTTAAAAAGATATCCTAAAGATGAACTAAATTTTCTATTAAGGAAAGTTTCTAAAATCTAATTAATTAGTATTATGAATCAATTATCATTTAAGGTATCTAGAAAAATTCGGGCCTCAAGATCAGGTCCAAACTTAAATAAAAGGATCTCCATTACTGAAAACCCCCTTAATTCAAGTTTGCCACCTAGCTTGAAAGCCCACGCCCATATAATAAAAGTAAACCAATAATTCTAAGGACAATACTGAGGCCTCCGGTACATTGGGCCTCAAAACTAGCCCAAGAGTGAGGGAAAATTATGGCAGCCCTTATTAGAAGTTGTCCAGTCCTGGGCTTCTGCACAGGCTAAAATCAAAGTCCAGTTAAGGGCTCAAAATTATATCTCAAATTGATCCACTACTTAGCACACATGAACTAATTCAACAGGCTATTAATATTAGGCTTCTTATCATGCCCAAATCTGTAACAATTGCACGGGGCGCCCTATTTGGGCGCCCCCTTTTAACCTGTAGCTTCTTTGTCTTTCTATTTGCACCCGTACTCACTTTTTAAAAAACTTCAGCTTCCCTTTCTCCTCCCCTTTTCCTCCTCTTCTTCTTGTTCTTCAATACCATAGTTCTTGCTCTTCACTGTAGTTATTGTTTGAGATAAGCCTTTACAAATATAATATGAGATTGGAACTTGCTAGTTTCATGCTTTGCGGTAACTGAAGAAGATAGATTTTTTGGATTTAGCTTTGCACGATATGTAATCGCCAGATTTTCATTGACCATTCTAACAAATTTTAACTGGTAGCTACTTAAACATGATATTTCAAGACTATCCGCCAAAAATTGCTAGATATTTCCATGTAATTCCTTTGATGAATGTACAAGAAACAGTACAACAAACAAAGACAAAAACTTCAGCTCTAGAGCTGAAGTTCCCTAGTTACAACATAGAAACTTCAGCTCTAGAGCTGAAGTTTTTATTTTATAACTGGCAAACTTCAGCTATAGAGCTGAAGTTTTCCGGTTACAAAGACAAAAACTTTAGCTCTAGGGCTGAAGTTTTCCAGTACAAAAGAAAAACTTCAGCTGGAAAACTGCTTAAGTTTTTATTTTATAACTGAAAAACTTAAGCTGGAAAACTGCTTAAGTTTTTATTTTATAACTGGAAAACTTAAGTTGGAACACTGCGTAAGTTTTTATTTTATAACTTCAACACTTAAGCTCTGGACAAGAGGGGTTGCTCTGATGGTAAGCAACCCCCACTTCCAACCGAGAGGTTGTGAGTTCGAGTCTCCCCAAGAGCAAAGGTGGGAAGTTCTTAGAGGGAAGGATGTCGGGGGTCTATTTGGAAACAGCCTCTCTACCCCAGGGTAGGGGTAAGGTCTGCATACACACTACCCTCTCCAAACCCCACTGAGTGGGATTATACTGGGTTGTTGTTGTTGTTGAACACTTAAGCTCTAGAGCTTAAGTTTTTATTTTATAACTAGAAAACTTAAGATGGAAAACTGCTTAAGTTTTTATTTTATAACTGGAAAACTTAAGCTGGAAAACTGCTTAAGTTTTTATTTTATAACTGGAAAACTTAAGCTCTAGAGCTTAAGTTTTTATTTTATAATTAGAAGAGCTTAAGTTTTCCGGTTACAAAGACAAAAACTTCAGCTAAATTTTTTCAGTACAAAAGAAAAACTTCAGCCCCGTGGGCTGATGTTATGTGAAAAAGCGGGTACACTTGTAATTTTTTTTGCAAAGTGGACACAAGTTCAAATGTGGTACAAAAAACGGGTATAGATGCAAATGCCCTCCCCCCCCCCAAATATTGGATACTAAATTTAGTTTTGGGCTAGATAAAAAATTTTGTAGATCAAATGCACCATTTATTCATATCACAGATATGCTGGTTTTGGAAAAACTCACACAATTTCAACTTATTTGTAACGTGATTGACCTGAAATTTTACAGTTATTTAACTTCAAATAATACACTTGAAACAAACTGGACGCCATTGTTAAAACTTATTTATTTACTCATTTCTAACTATTGCTATCAAATTGACTTATGAATCCCTAAACTGGCATACAATATGGATATAAAATATCCTACAGCTTTAATTTAGTAATACAATATAAATCTGAGTTTTTAAATCTAACAGGCACTTGTGAATGAACCAATATAAGCAGCTATTTCTAAGCTACAGGAGCTGCTGATTCTATACCAAACTAAACTATACTAAATTAATATCATTTGCAGGATATTCATATAGTTCTAATAAAAGGAGTCCAACAGTCCAAATTAGTTACACATCTAACTAACAAATGTAATTTAACTAAGCTAAACTAAGAATAAATGCAGGAAAATAACAAGAGCAGCAGTCAAGGAGTAATAAGGCTTCATTGCACTCTTAAATTAAGCATTACATCACCCAAAAATGCAGGATTTGTACCTGGAAATTGAATCAAAATGTGATGAAAAAAGGTCAGCTAAGCAGTAATGAACAACAGCAGTAACTTCAGCAGCAAAACAGCAATTCCAAGTCTAAAAACCCAGGAAAATGACGAAAAAATGCAATAGACTTCCAAATTAAGCTTCAATCAACAAAAAAACCCAGCTGAATTTTGAAAACCTAGCTTTATGCACCAATGTAATTGAAGCAGATCTGGACCTTTTTTGAATGTTTCAGTAGTTTTTTTTATAGTAATTTGAAACTTGAATTTGAATTTTTGATTTACCTAAGCTCTAATATTTGAATTTTGAATTTTTCAGATCTGAAAACCTTCTCCAAACTTAAAACTTTTGAGATTTGTAGCTCTCTAAAAATTTTTCAGATTTCTAAACCTTCTAAAACTTTTCAGATTTCTAAACTTCTAAAACTTGCCTTGCAAGGCAAGGGGCATGCCTTTTTATAGGCAAAACTAGGGCAGCATCAAATTTTTCCTTTTACATTTTAAGTCCCTCTTTTATTTTCAGTTTTAACTGCTAGACCCCTTATTTCATGCCTTGTTGGCCAAGTAACACTACCAAGTTACTAAAATTTTAATTAGAACCCCCTTCTAGAAGGTTCTAGGGGGTTCCAATTCGGTTACTGCACTATTCTTTTTATTAAAATACATATACTACCCCTGAATTAATCCTAAATTACTAACCTAGTTAAACTAACCCCAGCCCTGTTAACTTGGTCAAAACTGACCATAGTTAGTCAAATAAGGAGCTGGAAATGATCATCTAAATCCAAACAACAATTATACTAAACGAAAACCTAAAATTGAACTAATAGCCTAATTATCCTATTTTAAACTTGATTTAAATCTAATTAATATGAATCCTAAGACTAAATGTATCATTGAAAAACAGTAAACAATCAATTAAAGCAATTTAAAACAAAGTAAAATATCATATGGAAACAGTAATACTCAAACAAACCTTCGATTAACCAAGTTAAACTAAACCTATTTATAATCCTAAATTAAGCCCTAACAGTTTAAATTAATCCACTATTGGCAATGATCAACTAATCAGGAATCAAAGAAAACAATAGAAAATTACTCAACAACACTAGTCATGAATAAATATCAATACGAACAGAGAAAAACTTACTCTAATTAAACTACAAAACCTAGAATACTAATTACCGCAGAAAAAATAAAACATGGATTAACAGGAGAAAGAAAACTTAAGGAAAACAACATGAGTGGATTAATAGAAGAAAGAGCATAAAGAAAACATACAGAAAAAGAAGAGAAAACTATATTTAACCTAATTTTAACAGTAGAGGAATAAGATAATTCAGCTGTTGCAAGATTGAAAATGACTCGAATTCGATTCAAGTCCCAAAATGATACTAGCCATTTGTTCTTGTTCCAGTCCCAAAATGATACTAGCCATTTGTTCTTTGCCAAGAACAAATGGAAGCATCATTTTGTGACTCAAACCAACCCCTTGACTCAAAAAACTGGGAAGAAATTGAACACCTTAAAGCTTCTAGAGTTCTGTCATTCTAATATCTGAAATTACAGAAAATCAGGGATGATTAGAAAGAAAATAGTTAGGGGTTTGGAAAGAGGGAAGTGAGGAGAGTCTTAGGTGTATTTTGGGGAGGTTTTGGGAGTTGGCGCCGCCGTCCACGGCGGAGGCGGCGCTAGGATTTCTTTTATTCGAAGGGTTTGAAGGGAATTTGGGGGAAACTAAGCCCGGATCTTGTCACAACCCCAATCCCGGTCGTGATGGCGCCCAACACAACTGCACCAGTTATTTAAATATCATTAACAACAATGAAGCTAAAAGATTAAGTTGATTGATAGATATAAGCTGAATATCACGATAACACAGAATATACTCCCAAAGACCTAGGGGTCATGAGTCTAGAGCCTCTAACAATACAGTATGACAAGACTCCAACTAATACAATGTCTCAAAACTGCTAAAAGATAATAAAAGGGATAGGGGAGGAGTCGGGTCCTGCGGACGTCAGGCAGCTACCTCGACAACTCCGGATAAATTCTGAAATCAGCAAAAGCTGAGCTAAACTCCCGAGCTACCTATATCTGCACACATGGTACAGGGAGTAAAGTGAGTACTTCTAACTCAGAGGTAATAGACATATATAATGACTGAAAGTATGAAATCCCGAAAATACCACAATGTAAAGCTAACTCTAACAATTTAGCATAGTTAACGATGAAACGGCAACAAAACAGAAACAACTAGATCAGATAAACATCAATACATGAATGCAATGCAACACACATGACCACTGCGGCGTACAACCCGATCCATTTTTGGGTACCCGCGCTTACTGTGGGGGTTCAGACTTCGGAGGGGCTCCTACAGCCCAAGCTCAATATCATCATTAAATTTGCTGCGGCGTACAGCCCGATCCACAATCAGTCCAATTATATGCATGCAAGCCACACGAGCACAGTAAAGCTTACCAATTTCAGTTTCAATTATCAAAAATTATAAATTAAGTGGTTAAAACCTTAGAATTTACTAGCCATTTCGAGACAGTGTTTAACTCAGGACTGATATCATGAAAACATGCTAAACATCATGGAAACAGTGATAATAATCCCTACGGGATCCAAATAGTTGGCACACAGTCCAAATATGTTCATAACAATCCAAGTAGGATGTTTACCAGCCAATTCCTAGTCAATAACACAATATAGACATCACTCGGACGGACTAAGCCATAGTCCCATCCACAAACGACCCTGCACTCACCGTAGAGTACGTGTCTCGCCTCAATACAACATAATGTGAGATACCGGGATTTCAAACCATCAGGTCATCATCTACACCTATTACTCACCTCAAGCCGGCCGTAGACTAGTCCGCAATGTCCTTTCCTCTTGAATCGACCTCCTCGCACATCAAATCTAGTCAAAACCACAACGAATACATTACTATATGCTAAAGAAACATAACCCAATCGAAATTACTCGAAAAATACTAAAAATCACGAAGTTGGCAAAATCCGAGCTCCGGGCCCACTTCTCAAAAAATTCCGAAATTTACATCACTGGATTCCTCGTCTCGCCATGAGTCTATACATATCAAATTTACAAAAATCGGAGTTCGTTTGCCCCTCCAAACTCACATTTAAACTCTCTTGAGTTTTCAAGCCCTAACCTCCATTTTTAACCTTTAAATCCTTGAAATTCAGTGATTAATCAATGTTTTTACATCAAAATAACATATTTCGAGGCAAATAATTCTTACCTGATGAATCTCCTTCGATTTCTCCTCAAAATCGCCCAAGAACAACCTTAGTCGAAGTCCTAAATATTTTCTCTTCTTTTAAAAATTGTGAACTACTGTTCACTAAAATCCCTGGTCGATTTCCGCTTATGCGGTCCAATAACTGCACCTGCGGTCCCGCACACGCGACCATTTGACCGCTTATGCGGTCTCACTTAAAAATCCGTGGGACCGCTTATACGACTCAGCATCCGCTTTTGCGGTCCTCCATCAACCGCTTCTGCGGTGTATTATCCGCTTATGCGAACCTGCTAAAGTAACCCCTAGTCCTCTTATGCGGAATTGCCCTGGGCCACGCCTGCCCGCTTAGGCGACCATCCCACCGCATCTGCGGAACCGCTTCTACGGCTCCTTTTCCGCAGATGCGAAAACACCAGAAGGCAGAAGTTCAGACCTGCAACATATTTCCAAAATTCCCGTTTAACCACCCGAAATCACACAGAGGCCCTCGGGACCTCAACCAAAAGCACCAACACATCCAACAACCTTAGTCAAACTTGTTCCAATCCTCTAAACACGTCAAACAACGCTAAAACTAATAAATACATCGGATTCAAGCCTAGTTTTCATCAAAACTTTCGCAATGCGCATTCAATCAAAAACCCGACCAAACTATGTCCGAATGACCTGAAAATTTGCAGACATATCCAAAATCACCTAACAAAGCTGCTTCAACTCTCGGAATTCCATTCCAACCCTCGGATCAAAATCTCACCTATCAATCGGAATTCGCCAAAATTCAAACTTCGCCAATTCAATCCTAATTCTACACCGAACCTCCAAATTCGATTCCGATCATACTCCTAAGTCACAAATCATCCCCCGAAGCTAACCGAATCATCAGAATTCACATCCGAGCCCTCTAACTAAATAGTCAACTTCCAGTTGACTTTCCAAAATAAGCTCCCCTTTAAGAGACTAAGTGTCTCATTTCCAACTAAAACCAATCCAATTCTATCCAACCAACTCAAATACTGATATTGAATCATAGTGAAACATAATGTGAGGGAAACGGGGCGGTAACTCACGTGACGACGGGCCGGGTCATCACATCCTTCCCAACTTAAACAAACGCTCGTCCTCGAGCGTGCCCAGAGTTGTCCTAGAAGCCAAGCAAGTACTGAACAACCTTACCAGGCATATACCCGGGGTGATCCCATGTCACCCTATCTCTTATAGGTCTGACAATACAACATGGCTGAAATTACCCAATCCAGTCTACCCCATAATTCACAGAACTACTTTTTCACTTCTGAAACCATCAACAGGATCAAACCTTGCACCTATACTTTGAATAGTCCCGAACCGGCTGTAATAACTCATACTTTCAACCTCAATGAAATCACATGATATACCACATAATCCAGCACCTGCAACGATAACTTCTATTCACAGCAGTTGTCCCCAACAACCATATACCGATGGAAACCTCTTATTAACTAAAGCTCTATTCCAACACTTCATATCCTATCAATGATAATGAAATACACAGCAAACCGTAACCATTCCTCAGGTCAACCATTCATGAAACCACTCCCTTTTTGACTAATACCACAGCAGATTTTCGGGCCCAAACCTTGATATAAGCCCTCTAATCATTTGAAATTACCTATGTTCGCATTCATTAATGACTCCAACGATCACCTCGAATTCAACGCACCACTCTGGTGATATGACACCTCATCACAGGCCTAACCCACAACTTGCATAATCCAC
>MU724345.1:3354-15683 GCA_026770625.1 Nicotiana glauca | reverse complement strand
CCAATAGCCGCTAACGGTACCAATACACACTATCCACAACCACTACATAGCCTGAACATGAGAACTCCCAGTCATTCTTCGAAGATATTCTAAAATTCTCCTGTGCCATCAAACACACTCAGATATCAACAGTCGACCTATCAAGAAAGTGCCGCAACACTACCGAAGTGCCATCAACTTAATCATATTGACCTTTTTCTAAAACATATACCCTTGTCAAATCACTATGATTAGCAACACCGTTTCCTTATCATATGAGGATCGTTCACCCAAATCCTCTGAAGATCGATTCTTAAATCACCTGCAGCTGCCCATGCCACTTAGGAATTTAATGACTTTCCATTCCGAATTGAACCGAGCCTTACACACACAAATCCCAATCCTCCACAACATAACGCATATACCATACCACATTAGGATAACATGAGAAATTTGATCTCCCTTCCATGCCATAGACATCGACGCACTCAACTAGTCAAGAACTTTCATTGATCCCATTTAGAAGAAATATCATTACACACTCCATGCTTCGCATACCCATAAGAAATATACTCATCTTCAAACCACGGTAAAACCCAACAAGAACATCTCTGCCAACTCCACTTGTACAGCTAAACTACCAGGACTGAATCCCTCTATCTAAACCGAGCAGAGCAAGCCGTCAAAACTCAAGAGCATTACTGCAAGTTGCCTGTAAAAGCCCATTACTTTGAACACACACAAGGAATTAATCATATCTTTACCATACCGATTCGGTCTATTATCAAGCTATACCTTCTATAAAATTTCTCTTTTTATTCATCATCCACTTGATATTTCTGCCTTGCTGTAGCATCACAATGCCTTAATCCAGGCTCACCACAGGAGATTCGAACATAAGACCACACTGTCGAAGACCCATAGGCCACTGAATACTCTCTCAATTCTTCCCAAAAATACAACGTTCCAGAATACTTTACTTGAAGAACTTCCTACGAATCGAAATTCGTTGCCATTACTTTCCAGATGCCGATACTTAGGATCCCATAATTAACATAAAATACCACAAGTCTTGGTCTCTTCCTAATGGAAACACAGTCTCTAGCCACATACCCAACCTTAAGACACATGTTTATTACATGCCAAATCTTGGACACAATAAAACCATTCTTGAGAGTCATTCACTCTTACGCAACTGTAAATTATCTGACTTAAAGAACAGAACCACTCGTGCCTTATTAGCACTCTAACGCCGTAGGATATGATCTCATCTCAATACGAACGAACATCTTCCTTCTCTATACGCTGAGCATTCTTTATCAACAACAGCTCAAGACATCCTATTATTTCCTCACATCTACGAAGCACCAAATAACCTTTATAAAAATTTTGCTTCACTCGTGCCATCCTCGGCTCATTTTCTGCAACCAGGACTGATCCGCCAGCATACCTCGAAACGGAAACAACATAGCACATATCCGTACGATCAGCTAATCAATAGCAACCTCCCCAACTTGGCTCGAAGCCCTCTATCAGGACACATTTAATAACCCATAATATTTTTACTCGAATGATGCCACAATATTGTAGTGAGATTAAACTCAAATCATCTACCACTTTATGAAAACACAAATCCTCGGATATTGAAATACTCTACAAACCTCGCATTCATCCCTCCATCAGCTGAGTCCACTCTCTGAAGCGATCCAAACTTTCAAATTACAACACGTACCTTTCAATTACACATGAGATCTTCTAACAATATACATAAGAATCGCACCCCTTAAGAACACTCCGCAGGAGATAACCCACCTGCTTCGCCTCAATTTAGTATTTCAGCACACCTTCCACCATTATACACATAACACATCCATTTGGTCTTCCTGAGTCTGAACTCATACTGCCACACGTAATGTACTTCACTTCCTAACTAGGAGACACGAAAATATTCTTCACGCACCCATAACTAAGGGCTACACAACAAATCACAATAGGAAACGAACCACTTAACAGTTCACCTACTATCCAGCAGACTTCTTCGTCACTACCAAGTCATATAGATACATCTCGCAGTACCAACATACTCATCATATGGATATCCAATCGCCATTTCGGCTAATAAGGTCAACACTGAACATATAAGTTTGAAACACTTGCTCACACGATCAGCACCTCAGTGCTCAAGCCATAGGCAAGATCCGACCTCAAGTCCTCCAGACTGGCCCAACATCGAACTCACGGGATCACATCTCACCCGATGATCGGGGATTCACAAGCCATCAGGGCACATACAATACTGAGTGCTCATATGCGCATACAGACATGTGGAAGGAATTTCAAGAGTTATATCTCAAGCTGAATCAAGTGTGCACGATAAGAATTCCAAGAAAGTGAAGTTTTCCAAAATGTTCTGAAGCCTCTCGAGGATAAATATAAAGGTCTCTATACCGATCCGCAAGACTCTACTAACCGGCTCATGACTCATGAGGCCTAGTAACCTAGGCTCTGATACCGAATTGTCACGACCCCAATCCCGGTCATGATGGCACCCAACACAACTGCTAGGCAAGCCCGACCATTTACACTCTCAACCTGAGCATGAAGCTCAAAACCAGTTATTTAAATATCATTAACAACAATGAAGCTAAAAGATTAAGTTGATTGATAGATATAAGCTGAATATCACGATAACACGGAATATACTCCCAAAGATCTGGGAGTCATGAGTCTAGACCCTCTAACAATACAGTATGACAAGACTCCAACTAATACAATATCTCAAAATTACGAAAAGATAATAAAAGGGATAGGGGAGGATTCGGGTCCTGCGGACGTCAGGCAGCTACCTCGACAACTCCGGATAAACTCTGAAATCAGCAAAAGCTGAGCTAAACTCCCGAGCTACCTAGATCTGCACACATGGTACAGGGAGTAAAGTGAGTACTTCCAACTCAGAGGTAATAGATATATATAATGACTGAAAGTATGAAATCCCAAAAATACCACAATGTAAAGCTAACTCTAACAATTTAGCATAGTTAACGATAAAACGGCAACAAAACAGAAACAACTAGATTAGATAAACATCAATACATGAATGCAATGCAATGCACATGACCGCTGCGGCGTACAGCCCGATCCATTTGGGTACCCGCTCTCACTGTGGGGGTTCAGACTCCGGAGGGGCTCCTACAACCCAAGCGCAATATCATCGTAACATTCGCTGTGGCGTACATCTCGATCCACAATCAGTCTAATTATATGCATACAAGCCATACGGGCACAGTCAAACTTACCAATTTCAGTTCCAATTATCAGAAATTATAAAGTAAGTGGTTAAAACCTTAGAATTTACTAGCCATTTCGAGACAGTGTTTAACTCAGGACTGATATCATGAAAACATGCTAAACATCATGGAAACAGTGATAATAATCCCTACGGGATCCAAATAGTTAGCACGCAGCCCAAATATGTTCATAACAATCCAAGTAGGATATTTACCAGCCAATTCCTAGTCAATAACACAGTATAGACATCACTCGGATGGACTAAGCCATAGTCCCGTCCAGAAATGACCCCACACTCACTGTAGAGTATGTGTCTTGCCTCAATACAGCGTCACAATGTAAGATACCGGGGTTTTAAACCCTCAGGTCATCATCTACATATATTAATCACCTCAAGCCGGTCCTAGACTAGTACGCAATGCCCTTTCCTCTTAAATTGACCTCCTCGCACGTCGAATCTAGTCAAAACCACAACAAATACATTACTATGTGCTAAAGAAACATAACCCAATCGAAATCATTCGAAAAATACAAAAAATCACGAAGTTGGCAAAACCCGATCCCCAGGCCCACTTCTCAAAGATTTCCAAAATTTACATCACTGGATTCCTCGTCTCTCCACGAGTCTATACATATCAAATTTACAAAAATCGGAGTTCGTTTGCCCCTCCAAACTCACATTTAAACTCTCTTGAGTTTTCAAGCCCTAACCTCCATTTTTAACCTTTAAATCCTTGAAATTCAGTGATTAATCAATGTTTTTACACCAAAATAACATATTCCGAGGCTAATAGTTCTTACCTGATGAAGCTCATTCGATTTCTCCTCCAAATCGCCCAAGAACAACCCTAGTCGAAGTTCTAAATATTTTCTCTTCTTTTAAACATTGTGAACTAATGTTCACTGAAATCCCTGGTCGATTTTCGCTTATGCGGTCCAATAACTTCACATGCGTTCTCGCACACGCGACCATTTGACCGCTTATGCGGTCTCACTTAAAAATTTGTGGGACCGCTTCTGCGACTTAGTATCCGCTTTTGTGGTCCTCCATCGACCGCTTCTGCGGTGTATTATCCGCTTATGCGGACCCGCTGAAGCGACCCCCTAGTTCGCTTATGCAGAATTGCCCTGGGCCATGCCTGCCCACTTATGCAACCATCCCGCCGCATCTGCGGAACCGCTTCTGCGGCTCCTTTTCCGCAGATGCGGAAACACCAGAAGGCAGAAGTTCAGACCAGCAACATACTTCCAAAATTCCCGTTTAACCACCTGAAATCACCCGAAGCCCCCGGGACCTCAATCAAAAGCACCAACACATCCAAAAACCTTATTCAAACTTGTTTCAATCCTCAAAATACGTCAAACAATGCTAAAACCAATAAATACATCGGATTCAAGCCTAGTTTTCATCAAAACTTCCGCGATGCGCATTCAATCAAAAACCCGACCAAACGATGTCCGAATGACCTGAAAATTTGCAGACGTATCCAAAATTACCTAACGAAGCTACTGCAACTCTCGGAATTCCATTCCAACCCTCGGATCAAAATCTCACCTATCAACCGGAATTCTCCAAAATTCAAACTTCGCCAATTCAAGCCTAATTCTACACCGAACCTCCAAATTCGATTCCGATCACACTCCTAAGTCACAAATCATCCCCCGAAGCTAACCGGATTATCAGAATTCACATCCGAGCCCTCTAACTAAATAGTCTACTTCTAGTTGACTTTCCAAAACAAGCTCCTCTTTCAGAGATTAAGTGTCTCAATTCCAACTAAAACCAATCCAATTCTATCCAACCAACTCAAATACTGATATTGAATCATAGTGAAACATAATATGAGGGAAACGGGGTAGTAACTCACATGACGACGGGCCGGGTAGTCACGGATCTAGAAAGGGAAGGTGGAGGAGCAGCTATTGTGAGCACGTGATTTTTGCCCTATATATGAATTATTCCCAAAAATTCAAACAAAATGATCTTTTGAATTTGTGTCATGTTTTGTTAATTGTTTGCATTTTTATTTTGTGCATTTTTATTCGTATGAAAATTCAAAAATATACATTCTGCATTTAGGATTTAATTTTATATTTTAGTATTAATTTGTTTTACAACAAAATGTAAAGAGAAAAATAACAAAAAATAGTCTTTTACCATTTTTAATTCTACATTTTACATTTTTTTAGTTTAATTTTCTTTTAAGTTAGGAATTAGCAATTTTGGAAATTAATTAGTACAATTTTAGATTTGATTTGGGTCTTTTATTGTACATAATAAAATCAAAAAATAAAAATAATAATAATAATTAAAATACAAAATAAATGCAAAAATGAAGAGAGAATTAAAATGACATGGTCTTGACAAAAGACCAACATTTTGGGCTAAATCCATTCTGAGCCCAACGACATTCCAAAAATTTGGAGCCCAAGTTGTAAATCCACATCAACCCACACCATCAGCCCAACCAAACTACCCGGTCCACCCCAGTCACACCAAACGACCCCGTTTAGCAGGGGACTAAATCTGAGCCTTTAATTTGATCTAATCCAACGGCCCTCATCAACCCAAGATATTAGTTAAAATTTTCCAAAAATCATTAAACCTAACAAAATAACCCTTCTTCCTCGTAATATTGGTCTCAGACGCCCCGTCGTCATCCCGCTGTGCTCCGCCGCTGGAAATCGCCTCACGACGGCGGCCGGCGTCTTTTTTAGTCCAAATTAACACCAAAGGCCCCTCTTTTCTTCATCTTTCTAACCTTGCCCCCGACTTCCCTCAAATCCTAGCCTAGTTTCTCGAACAGTGTTGCTTTTCTCTGCCGAAACCCTACCGCCGGCGAACACCACTTACGCCAATGACCACCAGAAAAACACCATAGCTTCCCCATGAACCCCTATTCTCATTCCCACCTTTAATTTCTTTCAAATCTTGCCGGAAACCCTTGAATCTTGATTTTCAATTTTTCCGGCTAAGTCACTACCTCACCCAAACTCACCCAAAATAACACCCCAACACCGCCTTAGCCTCCCCTACACAAATCCCATAGTCGCTTGGCTCGAATATGGCCGGAACGGCTCGAATATCCATCTCAATTTCTCTGGCCAAAACCTTGGAATGACCAAAGCGCATGCAAATGATGTCAAAGGGCCCCTGCACCTTCCTCGTAAGGAATTGATTGCCAATAGAGCTTAAACGTCCTTAGGAACTGACTGATTCTGGAAAACGTCAGTTGGCCGGAATTTTGCCTTCATTAGTAAGTTGCCCTTTCTTTCTTGATTTACTATTATCACCATCCCATTTGGTTACCAAGTAGTATTGATCAATGAATTTAATTCAATTCAATTATGTTTTCTACTGTGGCCTTAATCTCTCTTAGTTATGACCTTGAATTTGGTAGTTTGGATACTTGGCATTTGTTTTGATTGTTGTAGTTAATATCATTTCATTATGGGTTTTTATTGGATAATTCTAGATTTTAGTTAATTTTAGTTTCAAGTATGTTGAATTTAGGATAAATTGGTTTAATATTCTCTGTTTGTGTAATGGTTTGATTTTTCTTTAATCCGATTTAGTTGGTTACAGCTGAATAGTTTAAGAGCTAATTAGTCATTTATGGGTAGTCAGTAGTTTGGTCAGGGCATTGAGAGGGTAATTTAGGAAATGATAGGATAAAGAATCTTGTAGTTGTTGTTTGAAATTCCTAGAACATTCTAGAAAGGGTTTTAAGATGAGAATTCTGAAAAAAAATTGCACTTACTTGTATAACAAGTCAGAAAATGAGGGGTAGAAATGGAAATAAAATAGGGACTAATGAGTAAAATGAAAATATGAAGCTTGCACCCTATGTTTGCCTATAAATAGGCATTCATTTGCCTTGTATAACAAGTTTTTGGAGCCTAAAAGTCCACCAAATATCTCCAAACTGAAAGAGATCTGAAATTCAAATTCAGATTTCAAAATTCTCTTAGATCTTAGCTTTTCTTCAGATAGAAAACCAAAAAAAACAATATAACTTCCAAAAATTCGAAAATATTTACTGTTCCATTAAACTTTTAGGTGAATTTCAGTTATTCAGTTGCTAATATGTATTTTTTCTATGTTCAAGTTATGATTTATGAAGTTTCTGGGGTTTATTGATGGTTTTCGAGTGGGTTTGGGCTCATTTGAGTTGGTTTTGAGTAGATCAGTTTGATTCTAAACATTTCTGGATCATCGGGTGTCAATTTTGAGTTCATTAGGCTGTGTTCAAGTGGTTTACTATCAAATACATATTGTTGAACTGAAAACTGGTGTGATTTTGTGTTGTTTGAACTTCAATCATTCCTGGTTGTGATACTGCTGATTTTCTGCTGCTGATCTCTTCTGCTTCTTCTTAATTTCAAATCCATGTACATGTTCTATATCTCAACTTCATGTATAATTCCGGTGGAAATAAAATAAAAAAGAAGCACAAATTCATTGGGAGCCTCAGTTGTCGAGACAGTTTCATTTTAGTTTGTTTGAACTGTATTAGATTGGGAACTGTTTATTCCTGCTGATTTGAACTGTTTGGATGTATAATTGGACTGACTGAGTTGAATTATACAAACTGGTAGACTGTTAATTTGTGGTTATTCTAGCTTTGGATTTAGTATCGTAGTACTTGTGTTAGTTTAGCATTTTGCTTTTTAAAATTTAAGAATCAGAAGCAGTTTATGTGCTAGTCATGTTGAGTTCAATGCCAAACAAATGTTTCAATGTAAATGTTGACAGTTCCAGGTCGTTAGTTAATGATGATAGATCACTGGAATTAAATATTGAATATCCATTTTTGACTGATTTGAGTTGATTAACTGTTTTGATAATTTAAAAATGGTTAAGTTTGGATCTAGGAAAATAATTTGTTCATGTTAGCATCAGCAGAATCGTGTGTTTCATTTTATTAGAAGAATGCACAGTTGTAACTTTCCCATTCTGCTTCTTAACTTAAATAAATTTGGATTTAAGGCTGTGAACATTACCAATTACTACTATTATTAGAAATTAAATAGCTATAGCCATTTGTTTTGTTGTAGTTTCAAGCTTGATTGTTTTGTCAATAATAGAAAAGAGTCTGTAACAAAGAAAAAGAGATGTGATGTTTGCTTGGATATGGAGCAAAAAAATAGAAGGAAAAATGATAATTTGATATTGGGCCTAGGTAGGAACTGTTACGGTCCCAAAACTTCTGAATAACGAAGCTTAGGCTGTTTGTTAGAAATGATTTGTTACACTCGTTAAGCTCTTGGGCCTGATTGTTTAGGACCTTTCACATATTAATTAACTAGGGCTATTTCTTTATTTTAGAGACAAAAATAAATAGAAAAATCATAGTCACTTTAGGATTGGCCTATAAATAAAAATGAGGAGACGAGCCTCGCCAAATAAAAATGCAAATTGTGGGGCCCTCGATAAATGCTATATAAAAATACTTTGAATTCGGGTGGACCGTTTAGCGAATTTCACGGTCTTTCCCAAAGATAGTAAACGCATAGTTGCTTCTAAATACGGGTGCACATTCATGTGACCCAAATCTAAATCTCAACGAAGTCAAAATGTATTAAAAACCACGAGTGCACTGGTGCGACATGGTTCGAGACACATTTTCACGATGTTGTAATTCTTATTAAAAATAAAAATAAAAGCGGTTTACTAATAAAGGCACATAGGTTAGAACATGTTTTGAAATCAGATAAAATCAAATACAATAATTGAGCGACCGTGCTAGAACCACGGAATCCGGGAATGCCTAATACCTTCTCCCAGGTTAACAGAATTCCTTACTCAGATTTCTGGTTCGCAAACTGTAACAGAGTCATATTTTTCCTCGGTTCGGGATTCAACCGGTGACTTGGGACACCATTAATCTCCCAAGTGGTGACTCTGAATCTATTAATAATAAATTTCGTTCCGATTGTCACTTCAAGTTGGAAATAACTCCCTTATTATACCCTTTTGGGGTGTAGTAGCGAAAAAGGAGGTGTGACAGCTCTGGCGACTCTGCTACGGAAAAGATCCCATAACATTTTGTTCAGGGTTCAGAATTCGAGCTTAGATAAATTTTTGTATTTGGTTATATTTGATTTTCCTACATGTTTCCTGCTTAATGTGCTAAATGTTTACCGCTTTGATATGATCTGAACTGTATATAAACTGTACCGAAACCCTTCTCTTCTCACCTCTGGGGATGTGCTCACTGGTTGAGACTCCCTACTCTGTTAGTGTCAATACCCTGAAATAAGAAAGAGGCAGGACAAGTTACTAAGCCGGACGATCCCGCGGGTCCCCGGTACGTAGCCCCCTCCTCGATTCGAGTTGTCCGCTTGGGTACACAGTCTAGAACACATACCAAGGTTTTGAACTTAGAACAACTTGACTTCATACCGGATCCCTAGTAGGAGCGCTTATTTGCATCACGTACATATGATTTAAGGGACTCAACACAGGGGTTGGGTCCGTCTAGGATAGGTAACCGGAAACGAAAGACCACCATGATGCATTTTACGTGTTGCATTTATTTGTCTCGGGCCCACATGCTGACTGGCTTTTGAACATCGAAAATTTTGTGAAATTGAGAAAAAGAGAGAAATAGTAGTGTAAAGAATTAATAGTTTAGTTTTGGAAAACTCGATGCCCAAATGCTGTCGAAACTCTGTCGAAATTTCGGGAAAAAAAATGAATGAAAAAAAATGGAAATATTTTGTTTTTAATAGCAAAGGAAAATATAAAAAAAAGTCTTTATTTTTGGAAATTATTCGTAGAAAAAAAAAAGGAAAAAGAGTCTTTTAGCTGGTAAAAATTGGTTGTTTATTTGTTTGTTGAAAATGAAGAAAAAAAGGTCGTTATTTTATCTTGTTTTCAAAAAATAGAAAATAAAAATAGTTTCTCTTGCCATGAAAAATGAAAATGAAAAAAGAGTATTTCTTTTGCAAGTAGTTTTGTTATTTGCTTTTGAAATGCCAAAAATAAAAAAAAATGAAAAGCGTCTTGTTTTAAAATAGTTCATTAATTTGCCCGAACTATGCTGGTTTGATTCTCACCAGTTGTGAGATACGTAGGCAACCCTCATCGGGTCCAACCACCCCTTTTGCAAAAATAGACAAAAAATGTCGAATTTTATTTTTTGTTATAAATAAGGCGGGTGATGCTATTCTTGTTTTAAAATAAACCTAATGTCCCTCAAAAGGACGCCAGAAGGCAGTTTTGCAAGAACAGCCACCCTGAGTCAATTTTAAATAATTTGCGGGCACAACCTTAAAATCTCCCTTTCAGAAGAGTTGAAAGGCCGTATCTGTAAATCGAGTTTTCGTTTTTGTAAAGAAATGAAAAACCCAAATTTTACAAAAAATAGCCATCTTGTCAAATAAACAATTACATGGCCTGTTTTGTTAAAATAGTCACAAATGACATCGAAACCTTCTCAGTCTTGCGCAGGCCTGTGGCGATGCTGAATGATGCTCCACGGGCCACAGGATGAGAAATTTTGATCATCGAGTGTGTATCCTCTGAAACAAATTTTGCAAAAAATAGCCCCTTTGCCAAAATAAGCCATTACATGGCTAGTTATTGTTAAAAATAGTCTCAGTTAACATTGAAACCTTCTCAGTCTTGCAGAAGCCTGTGGCGATGCTGAGTGATGCCCCACGGTTCCCAGGATGTGAAGCTTTGATGTATTTTGATCTAGTTTTAATCATCGTGTTTGTAGTTGGAGTTTGCTTCTGTAATTTCCCTTCAAAGGAAAACAAATGTGAAAATCCCAAAAAAAAAATATCTCTTTTTTTTTCTTGCGAGAACTACGCTCAGTCTGATTCATGCGGGGGCATGATACGTAGGTGTAACGACCCGGCCGGTTATTTTTGGAATTTACGCTCCGATCCCCCATTAACTGTTTTCTCTAAGTTCGTTTCTGTTATTTTGGTTTGCCGGGACGTTCGCTTCTAGGATTCGGAGTGTTTTGGGATACTTAGTCCCTAAATGAGAGCTTAAGAGTTGAAAAATGGTCCGTATTCAGAACAGTGTGAAGACGACCTTGGAATGGAAATCCGATGGTTCCGTTAGATCCGTTAGGTGATTTCGGGGTTGGGAGCGTTTTTGGAATGTTATTTGGAGGTCCGTAGCTCTGTTGGGCTTGAAATGCCGAAGTTTGAATTTTTAAAGTTTCCGGTCCGATAGTGAGTTTTTGATCCGAGGGTCGGATTTGAATTCCGGAAATTTCTGTAGCTCCGTCATATCATTTGGGATGTGTGCGGAAAAAAAATTCAGGTCATTCGGACGAGGTTTGGATAGGTTTTTGATCGAAAGTGTGTTTGGTTAGAATTTGAAGTTCCTAGGCTTGAATCTTGGCTTAAATCGGGTTTTCGGCATTGTTTTGGGTGGTTTAAGGATTGGTACAAGTTCGAATATGGTATTAGGTGGTATTGGTGTTTTTGGTTTGGATCCCGGGGGTCCCGAGATGATTTCGGATGCTCAACGGGTTAATTTTTGGAAGTTATGAAAATTTGAAAGATTTCTTGAGTTTTAAGGCTAAATTCATTGATTTCGATGTTATTTTGGCGATTTGATCGCGCGAGCAAGTTCGTATGATGTTTTTGAGTCAGTGTACATATTTGGTTTGGAGCCCCGAGGGCTCGGGTGAATTTTGGATAGGTCACGCGAGCATTTTTTAAGTTTACCACAGCTGGTATTTTTCCCCAGCTGATATCTTCGCGAATGCGAAGATTTTCTCGCAAATGCGAGTTCTTGATCACAAATGCGAAGCCTGAGTGGCCTGGGCATGGATCGCAAATGCGAACATTTTTCTCGCAAATGCGAAGGTCCCTGGGCTGTGCTGAGTTCGCAAATGCGAACATCTAGTTCGCAAATGCGAACTTCCCAGTTCTGGCCTAACTTCGCAAATGCGAAGTTTATTTCGCAAATCCCATGTTTGGTCAGGGTTCGCAATTGCGAACCCCTGTTCGCAAATGCGAACACAGAGACCTGTAAATCACGATTTACAGCTTTATTTTTCATATTTTCACAACCCAAAATACCCATTGGCGAT
>MU724344.1:0-22136 GCA_026770625.1 Nicotiana glauca | reverse complement strand
AATGGGTTAAAACCCGGCTAGAGCAGTTGTCACTAATTGATGAAAAATGGATGACCGCAGTGTGCCACGGGCAGTTGTACCAACAAAGAATGGCTCGCGCATATAACAAGAAAGTACGTCCCAAGAACTTCGAAGTGGGACAGCTTGTGCTCAGACGCATTCTCCCTCATCACCAAGAAACAAAAGGAAAATTTTCTCCCAATTGGAAGGGTCCATACATAATCTGGAAAATATTTCCGAGAGGAGCACTATATCTGGGAGACATCGAAGGAAATGACCCTAAAACAGCAGTCAATGCAGATACAGTCAAAAGGTACTATGTCTAGGCCTCATGGTTTGATGGCTTTTGTGTAATTGAGATGATGACGGCTTTCCTTCTCGCTACCCCAAACACTATCAACCCTTCGTAAACCCTTTGAGCCGGTTACATTTCTTTGGTCACCCTCTTTGGAACCCGGAAGTACTATCGAAAAAAAAAAGATAAAAAGAAAAAAAGAAAAAAAAAGAAAAGAAAAGAAAAGAAAAAAAAACCTGCCTGAACTACATTTTGACTTGATCCCGAAAGGGTACGTAGGCAGCCTCTCCCTGAGGTTCAGTCACACCAAAACAAAAATTCCAATTTCCCCCAAAAATTGAAACTGGGGCAGATGATATAATGGTTCGACCATGAATCCGCCGAAATGGTTCCAAAGTTGTTGTTCCGCCTAAAATCCTTTTTACCTCAAAAACCTTGTCCAAGTCCTTCCGATCAATTGACAAAGGCAGGGAAGTGGAAAACGTCATTGTTGGAATCTGATACAATTCAAATTGAGAGAAATAAAATGAGAGAGTCTTATTGGTGAAAACCTTCGGGCGCCATAAGGCGATGATGAGTAGAGAAAATGAAAATGAGAGAGTTCGCTTAGTGGAAACTCGCAAAGAGCACTATCGGGCGACGGTGAGAAGAGAAATGAGAGAGGTCGATTGGCGAAAACCCGCAAAGGGCGCTGTCGGTCGAAAAGAAGACATCTCATCACTAAAAGAGTCCTGGCAAGGTTCCTTGGTTTTGAAATGCGGATCAATGGGTTCACGAGAAGCTGGAAAGTTTGTGTGGTTCGGGCGTCCAGTCCAAGAAGCATGTCATGTTCATTTGAAGCCAGCATGCACACCCCAGATAAGTCCTTCTTTTCCCCCGAAAGGGATGTTTCTCTTTAAACTCATTCGCTTGCCTTTTGTATATTTCTTCCTTGAATCCCTTTCGGTTTAACACTGATCCCGAAATTACTACAAAGAAAGGTGGCAGGATTGGTTCTATCAGGCTCCGCCTGGTCAGAGTCGAAGAAAATGCCCAGCCTCAGCGAGTGCATCAGGACAATCCCGACTGACCATAGTGTTTGATGTTCTCAAAGCAAACACATTTGAAAAGAAAGAAAGTCAAAGACAAAGGTCCCGAAGGTAGAATAAAGTGAAAAGGACAGAGCCCACACGGGCGAGTCATAATGAAACCCTGAGAGTTGAACCCGGTCAGTTTGAAAAGAAATTCTCCTTCAAGGCCAACAAGCAGCAAAGTTCTCAACAGAAAATGGGCCAGGATCAAGCAAATAGGATGATCAGGGCCACAAAACCAACCACCGTTTCAAACTAACAAACTGTTTTTTGTTGAAAACATGCGCAATCAGGGCAACCATGCAAGAATACAGGTGCAATCCAAAAGAAATGAAATGCGCAAGCACCGAAATAGTTTTACAACAGGGAATCGACCAAAAGGGAAGTTTCTCCTCAAATTCTTCCATGCATTTTGCTAACTAAAAAAACAAAAGAAGAAGAAAATAAAACCGCCAAAAGAAAAACAAATCATAGTAGCACAGAGCCTTTTTCTTTCAAAATCCCGGCCAAAAAAATCGAGGAGCTTTTTCTTTCCAAATCCCGGCCAAAAAACCGAGGATCTCCAGGCCAAAAATCGTGGAGCTTTTTCTTTCCAAATCCCGGCCAAAAAACCGAGGATCTCCCGGCCAAAAAATCGTGGAGCTTTTTCTTTCCAAATCCTGGCCAAATAATCGAGGATCTCCCAGCCAAAAAATCGCGGAGCTTTTTCTTTCCAAATCCCGGCCAAAAAATCGAGGATCTTCCGACCAAAAAACCGTGGAGCTTTTTCTTTCCAAATCCCGGCCAAAAAACCGAGGATCTCCCAGCCAAAAAACCGTAGAGCTTTTTCTTTCCAAATCCCAGCCAAAAAATCGAGGATCTCCCGGCCAAAAAATCATGGAGCTTTTTCTTTCCAAATCCCGGCCAAAACATCGAGGATCTCCCGGCCAAAAAACCGTGGAGCTTTTTCTTTCCAAATCCCAGCCAAAAAACCGAGGATCTCCCGGGCAAAAACCGTGGAGCTTTTTCTTTCCATATCCCGGCCAAAAACCGAGGATCTCCCGGCCAAAAAAACTTTCCAAATCCCAGCCAAAAAACCAAGGATCTCCCGGCCAAAAAACCATGGAGCTTTTTCTTTCCAAATCCCGGCCAAAAAACTGAGGATCTCCCGGCCAAAAAACCGTGGAGTTTTTTCTTTCCAAATCCCGGCCAAAAACCGAGGATGTCCCTATACAATCCTGATTTGATTGCTTTGATATGTGTCACAACTAACTCACAAAATTTTCCTAGTGAAAACAGGGGCAGAAAATTTCGTTCGTTTGTTTATTTTGGTATCTTAAGCAGGTTGATCTCAAGACACAAGGTGCGAGACGACCAATGGAATGAGTCTCAATCCAGAATCAAGAAAAGAAGAAAAGAAATGAACTCAAATGCGAAGCAAGCAAGGGCGTGGATGGCTCAAAATCCGATTGAAGTCACAAGCTCCGCTGATCCTATCTTGACCCAATGCTGTATGAAGAAGTAAACACCTACAACTGACGGGCATCAAGATTCAGATCAGAGCCCACAGCAAAATCAGCTAAGACTCAAGATCATGTTTCAAGAGAATTATAGATAGGAATTTTGTTACTCATAGTTGATAGGCATAGCTAGCTTAGCTTCGATTTTCCTTTCCGGTGTAATAAGGAGGTCAGCAAGCAGTAGCAGCAGCAATAGCAGTGAAATCACAGCTCCTAGTAGTCCCAGCTACTAAACCTTCCCGAACTACACTGACCTGATTCCTGTTTAGCCCAGGATATGTAGGCAACCTCTAAAGCATGGTACGGTCAAAACTTTTCAAAATGCTTCACAGCGGAATATTTGAACGGGCAAAAATCGCTCATATTTGCTCACTTATCTTTGCACGAAAACTCTTCATGTTTTCGAGCAAAGAGAGGCAGCTGTGAGCACGTGATTTTTGCCCTATATATGGACTATTCCCAAAAATCCAAACAAAATTATTTTCTTTATTCTTTTACAAGTTTTGTGAATTTTTTGTGTCATTTTGCATTTTATTTGTGCATGATAATTCATAAGAAAATACAAAAAATATGCATTTGTATTTAGGGATTTAATTTTACATTTTTAGTATTAATTAGTATTAATTTGTTTTAGAACAAAATAGGAAGAAAATGACAAAAATAATTCACTTTAGCATTTTTATTGTTTTAATTGTGAAATTATCGCAAAATAGTTTTTAAAGTAATTGTAGGCATTAACTAGCTTAGTTTAATAGTTATTTTAATTTTTTGCACCTTTATAAAATCAGAAAAAAATATAAAAATACAAAATGAAAACAAAATAAAGAAAAGAAAACAAAGATAAAAAGAATTAAAAGGTTTTTGATTTTGGGCCATGCACATAAGGACTCCAAAAATCGGACTAAAAATCACCCCATGCCCCGACCCAATATAGTCTCTAACCCGGCCTGCCTCAATGGAATCAAAACGACGTCGTTTTGACGACGTTTGATCTCAGCCGTTCATCACCCTCAATCCAACGGCTTGGAAGTGATCACCCATATTACATAAAAATGTAATAATCTGTGCCCAAACACTAGAGACCATATGCCCTTCCTCATACCTTGTCTCACCCCATCGTCCTCCGCCGGCGACCGCCCTAACTCCACCGTGTCTCCGCCACGCGCCGCCGGCCTGAAACCGCCTCCGCCGGCGGCGATGATCCGATGGAGCCCAAATTTTCACACCATGCTCCTCTTCTCGTCCCCTTTCCAAATCCAAACCCCTCTCCCTTTAAATCCTACCCAATCATTTCGAATATGCAAAAACCTAGTCGCCGGAACCCTACCGCCAGCGAACGACACCACCTCCAAACCACCCCAAATTAACACCCTTTATTCTCCTTCTCATCCTCTTCTCAAATCCGTCAGTGGTTTCCCTCAAATCTTCCCCCATCTCGTCGAATAATCAATGGAAAATTCTAGCCAAAACAGAAGTTATACCAAACGACTCCAAATTTACGCCACTGCACCGCCTGAGCCTCCTCTACCAAATCCCCAGACCCATTTGTCTCGAATCTGCCTGGTTTTGTTCGAATATTCGTTCAAATCTTCTGACCATAAGAACCCTAATTCAAATCTTTGTGATTTCGGACCGTAAAATCCCTAATCATGTGTTTTCTTTTGAAAACACACGATTAGGGATGTAACGCGTCAGGAATCTTTAGAAGATCCAAGCATTAATGGCTAGCCGAATTTTTCTTTTTAGTATTCAATTTAGTTTGTCATGTTAAGCATGGTTCTAATTTCTGAATGTTCAATTAGTAAATTGTTTGTGATATAATTCTGTCGACTAGATGTTTAGTGATACATGTTTCTATTAGTTCTTAGTTTTAATTTTCATTCTTGTTTGTTTAGCCTGTTTTGTTTTGTTTAGTTTAGTTAGTCAACCATTAGTATAATTTATTAGATTAACTCAGTTTTGATTAGTTAAATGATTATTTTCAGTCAAATTTCTATTCAAAAATTGTTTCTGTTTGGTCCTCCTGTTACTTTAATTCTGTGATCAATTAGGTAAATCAATTATAAGATTTAATTAGCTTAATTGGTGGTTCAGTGTAGTGGATGTTGTATTAGAATCTTTAGGATTTGGTTTGGATATAGCCGAGTAGATCATTTATTAATTAACTTTAGTTAAATACTAGCTATGGTGAGGGGATTGGGATCAGTTAACCTTAGTCTGCAAATTTCAGACTATTGGAAGGGCATTTTAGGCATAGAAAAGGGTAAATTTCTTTAGGAATAGTAATTTCAAAGTAGGGGTAAGGGTAGTATAGGTATTTTGTGGGTAGAAGAGCATCCTAGGGCCTTCTAGAATGGTACTTTAGTGTAGGTTTCAGCAAATTAAAGGCATTTACTTGAGTAACAAGTTAGAAATACAGGGACCAAACTGAAAATAATAAGGGATTAGAAATAAAAGCCAAAATCTGATTTACCACCCTGAGGTTTGCCTATAAATAGTGAGGCATTTGCCTTTGGAAAGGGGTTCACTTTTCAGCCAGAAATTTCCCCTGATTAATTCCATTTTCTAGCTAATTTTAGCTTCCAGATCTCTTCATTTTTAACAATTCAAAATCTGCAGTAGAGGTGAAAAAATATCAACCAGGTTAGTGTTCCATTGACTCTCACTTGTTGTGGCTTGATTTCTGAAGTTTTTGGAGTACTACGGGTGTGATTTCGAGTTTGTTTGGGTTAGTTTTGGAGTATTTGGTTATGTGTGGTATTCTGTGGTTAAGTGCCTAGGTTTTTGAAGTAATTCTAGTCTAAAAGTGATCCTGATTGCTGTTGTTTGGCTGTTGCAATTGCTGTACAAACCTCTCCTTCTTCTCACTTCATTTTCCAATTTCAGGTACATGTTCTGAACTTCAGTGTGTAAATTTCAGTTGAAATGAAAATGAATATGAAGCTTACTGCTGTTGATCTACTGTCGAATAGTCCTGTGACGTTTAGATAGTTTTATTTTTCTATGATTTAGTTATTCATTCAAAGTTAAATTTGGATTGTATAATTGCTATTTGGAGTCATGACAATAGTGGATTATATATGATTTTAAATTGACAAACTGAAAATTGGGATTTGTAGTTTAGTTAGTGATTAGTTTACTATCTCTGTATAGTTATCTCCTTGAAGTTAGAAATAATAAAAACACGAATATTAAGAGCAATAGCATGAAGGTATATCAATTGAAAATCAATGCACAGGATCCTATACGTTATAATATTTGCATGATTATAATAGATTATTTGAAGTTGGTAGTTGCTTGAATATGGATATTGTGTCTTTAAGTAACTAAAATAGGCAATTTGATATATTAATTATGTTAGATAAGATAGTTTAGTAAATTATAACAAGTGTTAGTTTGTTAATTGTTGATTATGCTGTGGAAATCATTTTGTTGGGGTTCGATGTTTTGTCCAATTGGACGGTTGTTAAGTAGGCCTCACGTTGAGAGGCCCACCTGCTGAAGCTGAAACACACGCAGGGGCTGGGGCGTCCAGCTTGGACCACCAGTTTGGCCCAAATAGGGTTCATTTAATTGGGCTCACAGGGATTCGAACTCCCGAACTTCAATTCGCCTCAGTTCCTTCCGATTGGGTTCATTGGGCCAGCAATTTGGGCCCGGTTCAGAATTCCTTTCAATTGGTTAATTAATAATTTCGGGTTTTGAGTTAAGCAGCGGGTCCAAGCTAAAAGGTCCGTCCTTTTGTTTGGGCCCGGACTTGAACTTGAAACTCGAATTCTATTATTAATCAATTAGGATTTTTTTTATTTTAGAGACAAATAAATAGAAAAAGCGTAGTCACTTTAGGATTGAACTTTAAATAAAATGTTGAGACGAGCTTCGCCGAATAAGATGCATAAATTGCGGTGCCCTCATTAACTACTTAATTAAAATACCTAAAAATTCGAAATGGGCCGTTTAGCAAATTTCACGGCCTTCCCAAAAGATAACAACACGTTAGTCTTTTAGACGCGATTTTAATAAGTTTACATTCCTAAATTCGGGTGTGCATTTCATGCAACCCAAATCCGAATCCAAAAATATTGAATAAGAATGTGTCAAAGATCCGGGTGCATTTCATGTGACGTGATCCAAAAATACGTTCTTAAACGACGTTCACTTTCTTAAATAAATAATAATTGACTAAAAGCGGTAAATAATTCAAAAATTGCACTATAGGTTTAATATGTATAAAAATCAAATTTTAGCCATTTATAATAATTTAAGCGACCGTGCTAGAACCACGGGATCCGGGGGTGCCTAACACCTTCCCTCGGGTCAACATAATTCCTTACACAGAATTTCTGGTTCGCAGACTCCAACTGGGAAGTCAAAATTTTCCTCGATTTGGGATTCAAGATAAACCGGTGACTTGGGACACCAAAAGCCAATCATATACCAAGTGGAGACTCTAAAAAAAATCTCATTTTGAATAATGTCACTTTAAATGGAAAAACTTCCTTATACATTTATCCTTCGGGGTAGGTGTGTAAAAAAGGAGGTGTGACATTTACAATAGTTTGAGTGAAGAAAATGATATTGCAATTAAATTAAAGCATCATATAAACTATTGATTTGGATGTAAAACTTATTAATTTAAAACATAATAGCAATTAATTTTATTTAAAACAACTCAATAATTAAAAAAATGAGTAAAAACCAAAAATATAAATCTTCAAAGTCTCGTACTAAAATGTCAAAGCCAACACAATGCAATCAGGAGCACAAAATACATAACAATAATCTCAACTAGTACATCACGGAAGAAGACACAAATTTACATATTAATGAAATAAAATCACCAAAGACAAGAACATAAATAAAGAAATATCAACAGGGCACTCCTGCGGTACCGCCTCGTAGTCCCAAATCATAAATAAATTCTCAATATCTCATTTTCTTATATCACCGCGAAAGCCTTCACATATAATTTTGAATAAAATAATTTTTTTCCCGAAATAGCATCCCGCGTTTTAGCCACCCTTATCACACCGCATGACTTCTAGTAGTTCCCCTACTAGCCACGCGTTTCAAGCCACCCTTATCTCACCGCATGCGTTTCAACACCCTAGCCTTATATCACCGCATGTGTATCAATATCACAATAATTCATAAATCGTACCTCAAGTGCCCAAATATCACACCATAATATGACTTGCACCTCAAGTGCCCAAATATCACAGCATAATACAACTTGCATCTCAAGTGCACAAATATCACAACATAATACAACTTGCATCTCAAGTGCACAAATATCACATCATAATACAACTTGCATCTCAAGTGATCACATATCAAAACATATCACAAATTACACATCAAGTGCTCAAATATTACAACATATCACAAATTCCATATCAGGTGCCCAAATATTATAACTTACCACATAAATCAACAATACATTATTTTTTCACAATAAGAAGCCCATGGCTCGGCCATAATGCGCACAAAAATTTTAACAAAATAACTGGGAGTGAAAACTCAACAAAATAATATTTCACAATTTCCCATTTAAAATTATCTATAGATAAAAATCAAGAATGAAAGTATTTTCCATAAAAAAAAATGGAAACTCAAACAAACACAGAGCTCACATACAAGTCGAGTAGCAATCACTTCAAATTATCATATCAAAAACGACATCGACAAATAAGGAATGAGGCATGTCATATAAGAGATATAATAAGTTCCATAAAATTTTCGAATTTAATACATAAATGTGTCCACGAATTTTAACCAATATAATTTGCACATACAAATCAAGTACGTACCCGTCACTTCACGTACATGATTTCAAATCACACAATTTTCCACATAAGACTCAATGCCTAAGGGGAAATTCCCCCACACAAGATTAGGCAAGATACTTACCTTTCTGAAGTTAGGCCGATATACCAAAATAGCCTTCTTGCTTGAATTGACCTCCGGACGGCTCAAATCTATCCAAATTAAGTGTATAACTTCATTAAAATTCATCAGAAACAATTTTGGATAATATAACATCGACTTAAAATTTTATTCTAAAAAGTCAACCAAAAGTCAACGCGGGACCCGCCTCTCGGAACCCGACATAATTTTCACGAAATCCGAACATCCATTCCGATACGAGTTCAACCATACCAATTTTATCAAATTCCGACATCGAATTGACTTTCAAATTTTAAATTTTTATTTTTGGAAGATTTTACAAAAATCCTAATTTCTTACACCTAAATCCGAAATAATTGATGAATATGGACATGGATTTATGAAATATAATCACTTTCGGATATAGAACACTTACCCAAGTCAAAGTCGTGAAAAACCCCTTTGGAATCGCCTAAATCTGAGACTCAAAATTCAAAAATGAGTAAAAATGGCTAACTCCCGTCCTTAAGAATCTGTCCAGGTAAATTGCATTTGTCAATTGAGACTTATACATCGCATTTGACATATGTGATTTAGCCTCTGTCCCAGAAAATAAACATCGTTACCAGCCTTCGGTAAATCGGTCATAACTTTCTATACAAGTATCCAAATGATGAACGGTTTAACTTTATGGAAACTAGACACTAAGAGCTGCAACTTTTATGTGTTTCCCATCACCCAGTTCCTTATAAATGGTGAGATATAAGCTCCTAAATTCAGCCTCGTGAAACAGAAATTTCTGGTGATTTCAAAACTCTTTCCAAATGGCCTTTAGTGTATTAACCATAATGTTTTGTACAAAAGTCTAAATTATAAATGGTTTTAATTTTTGAATACTAGACAATAAGGGCTACAACTTTCGTTTTTGAATCATCTCCAAATTCTTTATAGATTGCGAGATATAAACTCACAAAGTCAATCTGCCCAGCGAAATTCCAAGCATCTTCAACAATGCGCCAAACGATCCGAACCCCATCCGAAATTCATCCGAGCCACTCGGGACCTTGTTCATATATACCAATAAACCCCGTAACATAATACAGACTTGCTCGAGGTCTCAAATCACATCAAACAATATCCAAACTACGAATCGCACCTCGAATCGAATTATGAGTTTATGAGTTTTCAAATTCTATATTTTGCGTCGAAACATATCAAATCAATCCGGAATGACTTCAAATTTTGCACACAAGTCATAAATAACATAACGAAGATGTTCTAATTTCCAGAATTGGATTTCAATCACAATATCAAAAACTCAACTCCTTGGTCAAACTTTTCAAAAATCTTATATTTTCCAACTTTCGCCAAAATGTGTCGAATTGATCTACGGACTTCCAAATCCAAATCCGACCATACGCCGAAGTCCGAAATGACTATACGAAGCTATTGGAATCATCAAAATTCTATTCCGGGGTCGCTTGCTCAAAAGTCAACTCTCCGGTCAACTCTTTCTATTTAAGCTCCAAAATGAGAAGTATTCTTTAATTTTAACTCCGAATCTTCCGAGAACCAAACTCGACCCCACATGCGGGTCATAATACATATTACGAAGCTGCTCTATGTCTTAAGTCGCTGAACGAGACATTAATTCTTAAAATGACAAGTCGGGTCGTTACATTTCCCCACCCTCCCCCACCCCAACCCCGAAACCCACCGCCACTCCGACACTTAAATCCCGACCTAACACCTTCTTCGCCCATTTCGTCTTCCATAGTGTTTGCCTAAATTATATATTTTTCAAAAAATATTTTCTGCTATCATACCAAACATCAAAAAATAAGTTTTAAAACCCCAGTATTTTCCAAAAAAATATTTCCCTTCATAACAGACACCCTAAATTAATTTGTGTGATTGAGTAATATATTGAGGTGATATTTTGGGACAAAAAAATATGAAAAGAGTGTTTACGTGCATTGAAAAGATGCGTTGCTTTTGTAGTTAAAAGAATACAATTACTATCCTAAGAGTTTGAAGAATTAATTGGTTCAAAATCACTCAAGATTAAAGCACTAATGATGTGCTAGATATCCTTCTTGTCAGAAAATATCGTTATCACCTTTTTGTTACTGCAAAATGCAAAAGTCACCATTTCTAAATACTCTTGTTAAAAGTATAAAATAAAATTCTAAAGATTCCTATGAAAACAATGGATCACTTATGCATCAACAATTAAAACCATGGTCTAAAACATGACTGCAATTATTTTGCTTGTTTGAAAATTGTTGGTGTGCGAATAAAGTCCCACATTGGTAGCTAAAAAGATTGAGAGTCTACATATAAGGTGTAGGGATCTCGATAGCTGAAAAGATTGGGAGTTACATATAAGGTGTAGTGATCTCTTAATGATGTGATGCCTTTTGGGAAAAACCGTGCAGTACGGGCTTGGCCCAAAGCGGACAATATCACACCGTGTTAAGAGTGTCATTTGACCGTTTTAGTCCAACAAAAATGTATATAAATGGATTCTATGGGCAAACTCACTGATTTTGATTGGCTAATTACTTTACTTTGACAATAAAGCAGTTATGAATCTTTCTAACATACTTACAAATTTCTAGAAAACTGCTAGTTCACAGCCTAGTTTTTCGATAAATTAGACTTATATAAATTGGTTATGTTATAACATCCGTTATAACATATTACCCATCTTATGGTTTAGGTTATCAATTTCATTTACTAAGGACAATTTTATATAGTTATCTTTTAGTAACATGCTAGTTATACAAATACATGTACAATGTTAGAGTATAGAATAAAAATGTCAAAGTACTAAATAAGTTCTATGTACAAGAGTGTGAATTTTTTTTGTAAATACAATGTCAAAAGAAGTATCCCCTTACTATCTAAATAAACACGTAAGTAGATTAATTATAGGTTGTTGATTGTTAATCTTGTGACAGATATTTGCAACAACAGTTTAATGATCATGATATCACAATTCAAACTGTAGTATCATGAGTTCGAATTGTAAAAATCTTGAAAGCACGCCTGTTTGCACCAAATTATATGTGATACAAAAATAAATTACAATCACAAAATAAATATGAAGAAACATAATTTTATTGATAAAATAATGCGGGTGCAGTCTTATTTCTCTCTTGATTCTTCTCTCATGATAATCTCCGTGATTTGAGAGCTGAAGCAGCGTATTTCTCGAATGTAAGGATGATGCAGACCTCCTGGATGTATTTGATCTCCGGCTTCTTGAACTATTTCATTGTCAAGAAGTATCCGGCCATATTTTGGTTTCTTTGTGAGTATCCCATGAGTTTATGGGATTTTTGAGACCCCTCTTCAAGGGAATATGTATCCCTTTATATAGGTGTGAGTTAGGCTTTAGGGTAGAGTAACCTCCAAGAAACCCTAATAGACTTCTAATATTCCTAGGATTTCTATAGTCCTGTAGTATCTTTAAGTTAGGATTTGGCTTGATCCCTTAAAATTTTGATGTCTACAAATACCCCCTACTTCAAGGTTTGTCGGGGTGTAGGCTTGCCAAACTTTAAGGCGATACTTGAAGTACTCGACAATCGCAACAAATGGTTTTGAAACTTGGAGTTTTTGATTTACATGAGGAAGAGATGAAGGGCAGAACGGGTCCCACTGGGCGTGCCAATTTGTTTGTAACAAATTATATGTGATACAAAAATAAATTGCAATCACAAAATAAATATGAAGAAACATAATTTTATTGATAAAATGATGCGGGTATAATCCTGTTTCTCCCTTGATTCTTCTCTCCTGATAATCTCCGTGATTCGAGGGCTGAAGCAACGTATTTCTCGAATGTAAGGATGATGCAGACCTCCTGGATGTATTTGATCTCCGGTTTCTTGAACTATTTCATTGTGAAGAAGTATCCGGCCATATTTTGGTCTCTTTGTGAGTATCCCGTGAGTTTATGGGATTTTTTAGACTCCTCTTCAAGGGAATATGTATCCTTTTATATAGGTGTGAGTTAGGCTTTAGGGTAGAGTAACCTCCAAGAAACCCTAATAGACTTCTAATACTCCTAGGATTTCTAGAGTCCTGTAGTATCTTTAATTTAGGATTTGGCTTGATTCCTTAAATTTTCGATGTCTACAACGCCCTAATTAAACTATATTAAAATACAAATTTAATCTCCTTTTTCTCCCCCTCTTTCTTTTATTGGTTTGGCCTTTTCTTTTTTGTCCATTTTTTCTCAGATTTGTCTTTGTAAGGGCTATTCTTTTAACTGAAGCTATAAATTAATAAGTCATATATATTTTCCAAGATTTTGTACTTTATTGCTTGGAGGCATAAATTTTTATTCTTAGACAAAACAACCATATTTAATTTATCATTCTACACCACTATTGTGACACATCCATCTGAGATTTTTTTTTTTTGACTGAGCTACTTAGCTCTTCCTAAAAGAAAACTGAAAAATCATGAAATCTTACGTTAGTGGACGACTCCAAATTTTTTCCAAATGTGAAATTCATTTATCCTTCTAAATTGTGCAGTAGGGTTTGGTCAAAATATGGATAACTACAGAAGAGAAAGAAAATCAGGCCAACTCTTTGCAAAATTATCTCTCAGCAGAATTGTATAAATGGTACTTATACTTGTGTCACTTTATCATGCTGGTCTCAAACTTAACAATTTGCCAATTGAACACTTGCGCTCTTTCAAACCGTGTATAATAAACGCTTATAACAGGAGGTTATCAGTGCGTGTAATAAAATCTCCTCCACGTTGGATGTCACGTCAAAAAATAACAATGTGTAGACGCCATGTCACATGGTAGATTAAAAAAATAAAAATAAAAATAAAATTCAAACATAAAAATCATCTATTCCGATCGATGCTTTTGCCATTTCCTCTTATCCTTACCCCATTGTCTTCTTATTTTATGTTTCTACTATCATATGGATTTTAGATCCGAAACTTTGGCTGGAATTTACGCCGACAGTGACTCTTATATTGTATTGTACCTCGTCGATTGGGAGGTCGGTCACTTCATGACAGGTGGTGGAGAGGTCAACATCGGCGATAATTAGGGTTTTAGAACTGGAGGCGGCAAAGGAGGCCTTGCGGTTTTTTAGGGTTTGGAGGATGACATAATCAGGTTTTAGCTTAGATTTGAAAGGGAGGGCATTGGAATCGAAGTCGGAGTCATGAGTTGCTCGTCGACATTTCTTTTTGTCCACCATTGATGACAGAGATTACGACGGCGTTAGTGGATAACTGGAGTTGAAAGACGCGAGAAAGATGTATGTTTTTTCTGGCTCATAGACAGGTCTTACCCGGTGCAAACAATGATTTGCATTTGCATTTGCAGGCGGTAATTAAATCAAGAAAAACAATGTTAGAAACTAAGCATCCACCAGACTATATAGAGAACCGGATTCTCTATCAGTTCCCACTGTAAGCAACAAACTGTAAAACAACCAGTATAGGGAATCAAGTTCTCTGATTATACCTACAGTAGCTCGGCAGTAAATAAAGAACACAAAGGATTTTACGTGAAAAAATCCCAACACAAGGGGACAAAAACCACGAACTACACTTGTAGGCTTTCAACTTCACAAACTTGTAAACACCTACAACAAGCCACTTTGTAATGACTCCATTACAAAGGCTTCAACTCAACTAACTTGTGATACTCTTACAACAAACCAATTTGTCACTCTCTAGTTACAAAGACTTTAACTAACTTGTGATACTCTCACCACAAACCACTTTGTCACTCTCTAGTTACAAAGACTTTAACCACTCTAACTTGTAATAACACTATTACAAGCCACTTTGTAATAACTCTATTACGAAGGCTTCACAACTCGACTAACTCTAGCCAAGACACAACCACAATGGTTTATGATTTATAAAGGATTTCCTACATAATGCTTCTAAATAAGCTAAGTAGGAGTTACAAATGAAGAACAAATAACAAAGACTCAACAAACCTAAGGACATAAGATATCTTCTGTCACGACCCAAAACCCAAACCCGGTATGAATGACATGAAATTTTGCACACACATCCCAAATCACCTAACGAAGCTACAACAACTCTCGAAATTCCATTCCGACTCCCGGATCAAAATCTCACCTATCAACCGGAAATCGCCAAAAATACTAACTTCGCCAATTCAAGCCTAATTCTACACCGGACCTCCAAAACCACTTCCGATCACATTCCTAAGTCACAAATCACCTTTCGGAGCTAACCGAACCATCGGAATTCACATCCAAACCCTCTAACACATAAGTCAATACCGGTTAACTTTTCCAACGTAAGTCTTCTTAAAAGAGACCAAGTGTCTTATTTCTTATCAAAACCACTCCAAACCAACTCGATCACATAAAATACGGATAATGAAGCGTAAAGAAGTTGAAAATGGGGAAAACGGAGTGGTAACTCATGAGACAACGGGTCGGGTCATCACATCCTTCCCAACTTAAACAAACATTCGTCCTCGAACGTGCTCAAAGTTGTTCCAAAATCCAAACAATCGCTGAATAACCTTACAATGCATAAACCCGGGGAAGGCCAATGTGTGGCCGATGCTTTGAGCCGGAAGGCGGTTAGTATGGGTAGCTTGGCATACATCCCAGTTGGGGAGAGGCCATTTGCAGTTGATGTTCAGGCTTTGGCCAATCGGATGGTGAGGTTAGATATTTCAGATCCAAGTCGAGTGTTGGCTTGCGTTATTTCTCGGTCTTCCTTGTATGACCACATCAGAGAGTGCCAGTATGATGACCCACATTTGCTTTTCCTTAAGGACAGGGTTCAGCGTAATGATGTCAGGGATGTGACCATTGATAGTGATGGCGTGTTGAGGATGCAGGGCCGGATTTGCGTGCCCAATATGGATGGGCTCCAGGATTTGATATTGGAGGAGGCCCATAGCTCGCGGTATTCTATCCATCCAGGTGCCACGAAGATGTATCAGGATTTGAGACAGCACTACTGGTGGAGGAAGATGAAGAAGGATATAGTGGGGTTTGTAGCTCGGTGTCTCAACTGTCAGCAGTATATATATATATACATATATGGATCGGACTGCATGCCGCAGTAGTTTATTATATGGATCGGACTGCAACCGCAGTGATATATTATATGGATCGGACTGCACGCAGCAGCAGTATACTATATGGATCGGGTTGCACACCGCATCAGTATAAGTAAATTACTGAACATTGAGAGGATTAAATGAGTTGTGCACTGGATTGAGGTATATTTACCTGTTTTTCTTCATTTAGCAGTTGTTTTACTGCACTTACTGTTTTTATATAGAACTATGTAGTGTTTTTTACGAGTTTTCTTATCTTCAGTCGTTATTTATTGCTATTACTCACTGAATCGGAGTACTCACTTTACTCCCTGCACCATGTGTGCAGATACAGGTATCCCGGAGGCTTAGTAGAGTTGTTTGCTGCTATCAAGGCTATCACCGGGGTTATCGAGGTAGCTGTCTGGCGTCTACAGGACCCGATTTCTCCCCTTATCCCTTTTATTTCCGCATTCTAGACTTTTAGATGTATAGGTTGCTACGCGGTTGTATTTAGAGGATCTAGATTCATGACACCAAATCTTTTGGGAGTTGTATCGGTACTTGTTATGGTTTTCCGCACTGTTTTATCTATTACCACGGATTGAAATCATGTTAAACTGGTAAATTAGCTCTATTAATTAGTAATGAGTTTTGTACGTGGGTTGAGAGTGTTGAAATGGTCGGCTTGCCTAGCATTGTGTTGGGCGCCATCACGACCGGGATTGGGGTCGTGACATCTTCAATCTTGGATCCGGTCCTTGATGTTGCTGCAACTTTGCTCTTGAGAGAGGCTGTGGAAAACACTTGAGAGAATATTTTCTTTTTGATTTTGCAAGCCTTGGGCATATTGTCGTGTGCCTTGCACCAGGTTGTTATACTACAAAATACATTACCATGGTGATGTCAATTCACAATGGTAATGTCAAATCTTGGTTAGTACATGCCTCTTCCCAATGGGAAGTGATTGTTGCATTGTCGTACGTACAGTTGCAGGCAGTCACTTTCTGTAGTTGCTTTCCAGCTGTATAGTTGACTCATACTTATGTCAGGGGAACACTATGGGATCAGGTCCCTAATCTGGTTCTTGTGAATCTAAAGGCACACTGCCCAGATTATCTTGAGTCGATTAACTTGAATGATTGTACCAGGCATGCTTCAAGTTCTTTATCTGGTTCTCTCATGAAGTAAGGTATTTTACCTTCTTTGATTGTGTTTATACATGTGTGACATCACTTACAATGATGTAAGCAAGGTAGGTAAAGAGCCTTCCACAGAAAGTTGACTGTTGCACTATTTATATGTAGTAGAGTGTGCAGGGAGTAACTTTCCTGCTGGAGAGTTGACTTCATACAGTCTCCTTGGGAACTGGTAGGGACCTGTTCCCTCAACTGTTCCTTCCACTCTGAAGAGTTGAGTTATATCCTACGCTGGATCCCAACCTGGAACTTTGTGATCTCGAGGTATAGTAAATATGTTCCTTCCTTATCTAGTTCTGGATGGTAAGTTTGTTAGATCATCAAAACATAAGGTAAAGTACTTATGCCCAAGGTACTTGTAACCTTTCAATTTCCCCCTTTTTAATGATGACAAACTTAGAATTGATATTCCCCCTGAGAACCAGATCTCCACATTGTTCCCCCTACGAATCAGCCATATTTCCCATGAGAACCAAACCTAAGGAGCTGATCACAACTGGTTCCTCGAGATTGTTTGGCAAATCATCAAAACTCAAAGTACCATAACTTATCAATCATCAAAACTCAAAGTACCATAACTTATCAATTTCCTCCTTTTTGATGAATGACAAACCCAGAATTATTCCCCCTGAGAATTAGATTCCTTACATGCATTGATCACATTTGGTCCGTACCCAGTTCGTTGAGAACGTTTGTCATCATCAAAACATGAAATAGTGTAACTTAGAGCAATTTCCCCCTTTTTGATGATGACAAACTTAGAATTGATATTCCCCCTAAGAACCATATTCCTCACATGTTTCCCTGCGGATCAGACCTGTAATCAACGTATTATCTGCAACATTCCCCTTGCGAAGCAGAGCTATCTTTCATCCACAACACAACATATAAATTCGATTATGTTCTATCTTTCATGCACAACACAACATATCAATTCGATTCTGTTCCTCCCCCATGTTGACACCCATATAACTTCCCCATTTTGGCACCTTCGAAAAGAAAGAATCATAGCCAAAAAGAAGTTCAGCAGCATTAACTCATGACACTTGGGCAATACAACATAAACAATAACAAGAACAACAAGTGAATGTCATTGCACAAAATAGAGTTTTTTCCCATAGTAGAGTAATTATAGTAAAAGCACAGTAGTTTCAACAAACTATAATACGACAATTTAAACTACTAAAGTACCAATGTCATCAAATATAGGGATCAAAAGAAGATAAGAATTCAAGAGAATTTAGAAGGAGTGAAAGACATGGATCACTGGGCAAGAAGAAAAGTAAGGGGCTAAGGCCTTGATGAGCTTGTCCATTCGTTCATTTACTCTCCTTTGATCAATGATCATCTACTCTCTCAGTTTCTCCACCTGCTTCCTCAATCTTTCATTCTCACCCTCCAACTTAGCATTTTATTCTGCCAAGTGTCCACGAGGACCAGGTTCTCAACTTATCTGAGTAGGTTGAACCATCAATCAGATCTCCAAGTATCTCCCCAAGCTTCGTCTCATCAAGAACAAACTCAGTCCCACGAACATATAGCATCAGAGTATCACATAAAACATAGAAGTTTTTACTTCTTCTTTATATATGTTGGGACTTGGAGGAACAAAAAGGTTATTCTATTTTGGAACTCAACAATGTCAAGAAGTTCCTCTATTTTTTTCCAGCAATATCAAAGTCAACACCCTGCCTAATAGCACTTTTTGAAACTTCAGAGTCGTCTACCTCTCCAAACCTGATAACTCAACTTTTTGCTTCTGTAAGGAACTAGGTTCCTCACTCACACTACCCTTTCTTTCCCAGAGCATCCATGTCTCCTTCTTATTTTTCTCAATCTGTTTACCTTTATCATCTGCTGCATCTTTCTCAACCAACTTTCTTTTCTCCAATTTTTTTTAATTCCTTCTCACAAATGAAGATTTTCCCCTTCATTCTCTCTTCCACAGTCACCACGTCAATAGGTCACACCACTTCATCATCAATCAACCTACTTTTCTCAATCCTTTTTAATCGGAAGTTCGTTTAAACCAAAACTCAAAGAGAAAAAGATCATCATTGTGAGCACGTGATTTTTGCCCTATATATGAACTATTCCCAAAAATTCAAACAAAATTATTTTCTTTATTTTTTACAATTTTTTGTGAATTTTTGTGTCATTTTTTATAATTGTTGCATGTTAATTCATATAAAAAACAAAAAAAATATGCATTTGCATCTAGGATTTAATTTCATATTTTAGTATTAATTAGGGATGAATTTGTTTTAGAAAAAGATATGACGAAAATGACAAAAATAGTTCACTTTAGCATTTTTATTGTTTTAATTGTGAAATTATCGCAAAATAGTTTTTAAAGTAATTTCAGGCATTAATTAGTTTAGTTTAATGGTTATTTTAATTTTTGCACCTTTATAAAATCAGAAAATTGATACAAAAAAATAAAAAGGAAAAAAAACAAAAAAAACAAACAAAAAGGAAATAAAGAGAAATAAAAGGAAACTAATTAAAAAAAAGAGAGAGAGAAAGAAAGAAGGCTGTTTTATTGGCCAAATTTGGGCCAATTTTCGCCCAGGCCCAAGCATAAACGACCCCTGGCCCAAATACAATTCCCCAATCCCGGACCAAAAACCCATCCCCGCCCAGTCCAGTTCCGGACCCCAAAAACGACGCCGCCTCAGCAAATAATCTCAACCGTTGTTTCTTGATCTGACGATCGAGATCGTCCTAGGTTAAGGGTATAAGACTGTCTGAACGTCCCCCCCCCCCCCTTTCTCATCATCTTCCTCACCCATCACAAACCCTAGTCGCGCCGCCCTGAAACCCCTAGACCGCCGGTGGCGGCGCTGTCGTCCAATGGCGCCCAAATTTACACCTCCTCATCACCTTCATCTCCTCTTTCCAAAACTCCAAAAATCATCCTTCGAATAAACGCCTAGCCTCTCGAATCTTGATTTTAAAATCAGACCCAAAACCCTATTTTGTCCAAACGGCTCCAAATCGATACCTGATAATCCCCTGACCTTCCTCATCTTGAATCCCTGGGTGAAATCACTCGAATCTCTCTGAAGCTCAGCAAATATTAGATCTAGGGTTGGTCAGCTCGGGCCTGTTTTAAGGAGCTTCGAAGTCAATTAATTTCTGTTAACGTTACCTGCCTTTTGGCTAAAATAGACAAGTAACGTTAACCGGAATTCAATTTCGATGGGTAAATCCGTGTGGAGTCTGAGTGAGTTTCTTTTCTAGTTTTTATCCGTTTCTTTTGTTCGCCCTCTTTAGTTGTGATCTTTGTTAGTATAATCCATGTTTTCTTTGTTAGTTAGTAGTGCGTTAATATTCATGCTTGTTTCTTTTAGTTCGATTCTGAGTTCTTCTCTTTTGCTGAATTTCTGTTAATAGTTTAAACAATTCGGCAATTAATCGTTAGTTTAATTAGGTTTCTCCTTTGTTCTGTTCATATGAGTTGATTTGAATTTGACCCAGTTCCAGTAATTAGTTTAATACGTTTGTTAGAGGTTTGTTTAGTCCAGTAGTATAAAAGCTTAAATTTCTTTTAATCTGTTTAAATAAGATTTTAGTTTGTTCATATTGATTTTGGTCTGTTTTGTTCTTCTGGAGCTAACTTGGATTGATTTAAGTTCATGAGTTTGTTTGTTAATTATTAATTCAATGATAGTGTTAATTGGTATTGATTAGTTCGATGTTTAAGTTAGGTTAATTGGATATAGCTGAATAACTCACTCTTTAGTTAACTATAGTTAAGTTTTAACTAAGGTAAGGGGGGGTTCTGTTGCTGTAGTAATTCCAGGTTGAAAATAAGGGTAGTTTAGGCATGGGAAAGGGTAGTTTTATTAAGATTGGTAATTTCAAAACAAGGTCAAGGGTAGTATAGGTATTTTGTGGGTAGAAGAGCATCCTAGGGCCTTCTAGAATGGTACTTTAGTGTAGATTTCAATCAATTTAAGACACTAGCTTGGGTAACAAGTCAAGAAATTAGGGTTTAAATGAAAATAAGAAGAGGGACTAAATTGAAAACAGGGAGGGACTAATAGTGTAAATACAAAATTTGATGGCTGCCCTCATTTTGCCTATAAAAGGCATGAATAGTGCCTTGTTTCACAAGTTTGGAGCCTAAAAAATTTTCCCTTCTCCCAAAAAATACTCTCCAAGCTTCTAGATCTGAAATTCCAACTTCAGATCTGGAATTCTCTTAGATCTTAGCTTCTTCAAAAAAAAAGAAAAACCAAAAAAAAAGAAAATATAACAGAAATCCAAAAAAATATTGTTCTGTTCCAATTTCTTAGGATAAATTCAAGTTTTAGGGGGTAATTTGCATTTTCTAGCTCAACATTCAGTAGCTGAAGTATCCGGGGTTGATTTCGAGCAGTTTTAAGCTTAATTCGATTGGTTCTGTGTGAGATTTGGTTATGTGGAGAGGTGTTGATGTTTTGATGGTGTGACTGAACGCATCTTGGTTTGTTTTGGTTCAATTTACTGATTTCATTTGAGTTCTCAACCTTCCTGGGATTTTTGGACTCATTCTCTGGGTTGTGTGTTGTTTTGTACTGCTAAAACTTGCATGTTACTACTGCTGCTGTTCACCTGCTTCTGCTGACTCTGTTCTTCTTCTGTTGTAATTCAAAACAAGGTACACACTTTCGAGCTTGAATCCATGCAGTGTATTCAGTTGAAAATGAATGAAACAGGAGCGTGATTTTGTTAAAGGCTTCATTAGTTCTCATATTTTCATTATCCTTGATTGTGACAATTTAGTTGTATTGGACTGTTGGTTTATTTGGACTGTAAATGAGGGACTGCACTGTGCTAGTGTGACCTGTATTAATTTTGATGGTTAATTAGGGTAATGCCTGTTGATTGTAACTGACTGTGGACTGTGCTGTTAATTTGGATTGAACGAATTCAAAAGTGGATTAAGGATTGTTAAGTTCACGTGAAGGTTGATCAGTGTTGTTTCGTTTCGCTTCTAGCTTGTTTGTGTAAATCTGATGCAATTCCCAGCAATGGTAGACATATTAAAAAAAAACTACTGCTCAATGTCCTTTTAAATTTTCCAAATAATAGAATGGAAACGTTACCAATAACTGGATC
>MU724343.1:21167-44899 GCA_026770625.1 Nicotiana glauca | reverse complement strand
TTCAAACGCCTAACTAGATTCTTTTTTATTGGTCTTTTTACCATCATCTTCCTTGTTGGTTGTTCTACTGATTCTTTTCATGGGCTCCTTTTGTGGCACCTACGACGAGTCACCAACGTCCAACCTTCATCATCATCATCTTGATCATCTTCAAGTTTGTTGTTCTCCAGTAATTCTTCATCTTTACTTTCTTTAATACCGCGTAATTCATTCGGACTAAATGAGCCAAAGGTGATAGAGACTTGGTTTGCGCTTGCTTCCTCATCCCAGCACGATCTTCTTTTCACAAGCCAAATCCATGACCTTGTCCTTGAAGACAAAGCACTTCTCCAGAGGGTGGCTTACAAGTCGGTGATATTTGCAGTAGTTTGGTTCATTTATTTTCCCAGCTTCATTTGGTCGCTTCATCTCCGGAAGCTCAATGAGATTTAACTCGAGGAGTTCTTCGAAAATGGCTGGCACATCAGAATCCAGGAATGGGTACTCTTTCTCCTGCATCTCTTTTAGAGTCAACTTTCCACTTGGCTTGTCTTAAAAAGAAGTGGATTTCATACTCTGCTTCTTGCTAACCTTCGTCGTGAACTTCATAGGTGACGTATTGACATTCATAGCTTCTTTACTTTCAGATTTGGGTATGAACTTGCCCCACTTCCTGACTTCTTGCTTTTCATTCGCTTTGCGAGGTTCATAGATGGGCAGCCTTTCATTTCCAGCGGAGGCCATGCTCAATTCCATGTCATGGGAACGAGTTGCAAGTTCTTCAAATTTGCTAGGCTTGATACCTTGCAAGATGTAGCGCAACCCCCAATGCATGCCTTGGAAGCACATCTCTATACCCGAAGCTTCACTAAGCCTGTCTTTGCAGTTGAGGCTTGCATTCCTCCAACGATTGATAAAGTCGATAACTTGTTCCCCTTTCTTTGACGAGTACTTGTGAGCTCTATCATACTCACAGTGCTTCTTGTGCTATAAAAGCGATTGAGGAACTCTTGCTCTAGTTGATCCCAACTATCAATAGATCCAGCCTCGAGGTCCGTGTACCAATCAAAAGCATTTCCTTTTAATGAGCGGACAAACTGCTTGACGAGGTAGTCTCCATAAGTCCCAGCATTGTTGCATGTCTCAACAAAGTGCGCCACATGTTGCTTTGGGTTACCTTTACCATCAAACTGTTGAAACTTTGGAGGTTGATAGCCAGCAGGCATCTTCAACATATCGACCCTTGCAGTGTACGGCTTTGCATATGTAAGGGAGGATTTGGCAGCAACTTCATATTTGTTCTTAATGGTTCCTTCAATGAACTCCTTCAATTGATCGATTGGAATCATCCCTTCAGATGAGACAGGGATAGCCTTAGTGGATGCTGCTTGTTTGGGGGGAGAGTTGCTCTCTAGAACCTCTGGGAGCTTGCCAGGTGCATAGGTGGATTCTTCTTCCATCAAAATTCCCACCCTGTTTGTTAGCTTGTCAATTCTGGCTTCTTGATTTTTCATGAATTTGGTCAAGCCAGCGATTTCCTCTATCAAGTTTGCCAACTGCTCCTCCATATATGAAGTGTTTGTCACCATGGCTGGCATGATTGTCGTGGACGACAGAGAGTAGCATGGATTTTCACACAGATTGATCTTTGATTGGCTCACGCTATGTGGTGTAAGTGGGGAGGATCCATCATTTGAAGCATCATCATCTTCCTTCATAGTAGAGTGCTTGGATCCGGAGAGGTCAAGCAGAGAAAGAGTTTTCTTGATCTTTTCAGCAACATCGCTTCCTCCTTCAGATGCGTTTGTGGCAGATCTTGCTCCTTTTGAGGATGAATATCCAAAAACAAGGGTTGATACGGACGACACTTGGGATGCTTGTTGTCCTAAAGAGCTTGCTTTGCTCCTCATAACCTGTCCGAAGCTTTTGAAGGTAACATCGAGGATGCTTTCCACATCAGCATAGAACCTGGAGTTAGCAGCCTTGGTGGAAGTTGAACCGGAGTTGATTTTCTTTGAAGCCATTTCAATGTTCTTGGACTTTGGTGATTGAAAAGTTGAGATGAGAGGTAGAGATTGTCCCACTGGGCGTGCCAGAATTTATATACAATAAATTTGCGGATGAGAAAATAAAATCAAGACTGAAAATATTGCAACAATTGTAGTATTTTACTTCGAATATTTGAGTGTACAATCTCTATGATTCCTCTGATTCTACTTTTCTAATATAAATTCAAGGGTCTTTGAGCTTGATCTTGAATCTATGTTTGTTGCCACGAACGATGATGTTTTTCTTGAACTTGAGCTTGAATTTAAAATATAGTCCAAATTATTTTATGGATTTAATTTAAGTAAAATTTATATACCTACACCAGAAGCAGTAGCAAATTTTGAATTCCACAAGTCCAAAACTTCCCGTTAACCATCCGAAATCACCCTAAAACCCTCGGGACCTCAACCAAAATCACCAACACATCCTATAACATCATTCAAACTTGTTCCAATCACTAAAACACCAAAACCATCAAATTACATTGAATTCAAGCCTAAGTTCTTCAAAAACTTTTGAAACATGCATTCGATCTAAAACCCAACCAAATCACTTCCGAATAACTTGAAATTTTGCACATACATCCCAAATAACATAACGAAGCTACAGCAACTCTCAAAATTCCATTCCAACCCTCCGATCAAAATCTCACTTATCAACCGAAAATCGCCAAAATACTAACTTCGCCAATTCAAGCCTAATTCTACATCGGACCTCCAAAATCACTTCCGATCACACTTCTAAGTCACAAATCATCCCCCGAAGCTAACCGAATCATCGGAATTCTTATCTGAGCCCTCTAACACATAAGCCAACATCCGGTTGACTTGTCCAAACGAAACCTTCCTTAAAGAGACTAAGTGTCTCATTTCCTTCTAAAATCAATCCAAGCCAACTCGATCACACAAGATACTGATAATGAAGCATAATGAATCAGAAAATGGGGGAAACGGAGCGGCAACCCTTGAGACGACGGGCCAGGTCATACATCCCATTTTCCAGGAGGGTCCTGAGAACTTCAAATTAAATCCCATTATCCATGCGGGTCCTGAGAATTTATGGTCAAACATGTTTGATGCTTGCTTTTCCTTACGGAGAGTTTCTCCGAAACAAACAAAATTTCTGTCCCTGTTTCAAATCAAAGAAAAATCTAGTCAGTTTAAGGATATGGTTGTTGGTTTGTGGCCTTGACTTTGAGGGTGATTGCTCCTTCACTTCCCATGATAACTTTGATTTCCACTCGAAGACCTTGCTTATTTATTGTCTAACCACTTTCTATGTTACCCTTATCACGGAAAATACCTCTGATCCGTTCAAACCCAATACCCTCTATCTGTTGTATTACTCATGAACTGACATTTACCAAACCTTTGTGTCTCACATGAATCCCAAAGCACGTCGATTGCCACCCACCCGGTGCGTATGATGTTCTTTCTTGACTTAAACCACTGGTCTTGGTCTTGAGGTCTATTGCTCCTTCACTTGCCATAATAACTTTGATTTCTACTTGGAAGACCTTGCTTGTCACTGGTTAACCACTTTCTTTGTCAATCTTATCACAAAAAATACCTTCGATCCATTCACCCTAACCCTCCATATGTTGCATTGTTCATGAATTGATATATACAAAACCGTTGTATTTCACATGAACCCCAAGGCATGTTGATTGTTACCAACTCAGTACGTTTATTGTTCTTTCCTGATTTATGACACTTTGATGTGCTAGCCAGATCCTGTTTTGTGCAATTGGAAAGCTGGTGGCAAATTTTGAAATAATTTCTCACTTGTTCTGATCAAACAGACTCAGGAAGAGGAAGTAAAGAAGACAAACGGAATAGAGAAAAGGACAAAGGAAAGAGATGATTCCTAACAAGAAAACTACAAAGTAGAAACCTATCAGATGTGGATACCAACTCTAATGACCATGACATGCACATGTGGCCTATTCTGTTAAGCAAGTCTGATGTCCAACTCTTGTTATACCCCTAAACCATGAAACTGGGCTTCAATGCTCCGATTATCCAATCTGATTCACAATCCTTATTCGACTTGTAGTGCCCGAATGGTTTTCACCATCAAGCCTCTCTCATTTTGGTCTTTTTCTCAACTCACCATCGCCTTATTGTGCCCGTGAAGGTTTTTACCAATAAGACTCTCTCATTTTGTTCTTTTCTTCTTCAGAACGGAGTGTTGCCCCTCATATGAATCACCTCTACTTGCTCTACTTGGCATCTCTCGAAGACTGGTCGGAAGGTCTTTCTTTAGACCGTAATGTGGGCTTTTTGGATAGTGTTAGAAAGAAAAGGTATCACAAAGTCTCAAACAACTTGAATGGGTTCAAACTTACAACTTTTGGAATCATATCTTTTACATAGCCACAATTTCTGCCCTAGTTTCTTTGCTTGGGGACTTTTGAATTTTTATTTTGATGGGACCAAACCGTGAGACTGCCTATATATCCTTAAAAGGAATCAGGTCGAACGTAGTTCATGACATAGGAATTACTTTGTATGTTGTAATTTTTCTTTTCTTTTTCTTTTCTCTTCTTTCCTTCTTTTTGTTTTCTTTTTTGTTGTTGTTTTTCTTCTCTTTCTTTCTCTTTTTTTTCTCTTTTTTTCTCTTTTTCTCTTTTTTTTCTTTCTGTTTTTCATTCTTGTCTTTTCTCTCTTTTCCTTTACTTATCTTTCACATGTGCGTTTCTGATCTTTGCTACTAATTTCAAAAGAGGGATATGAAAGAAAATAAATAAGGCTCAAAAGGGGTAAAAATGATAAAGTGTTTAGATAGCAAAGCAAAATGCCTTCATCATTCCAATCTTCAAAACATGCCAAGTACAAACAAATACAATTTAACCAAAGAAATCATACAAAATATCTTTTGACCGCATCAGAATTGATAGCCATATCCACACATTTGTCTTCTACATCTGTTAAACACAAAGCACCATTGGACAACACTCTCACTTTCATTACCACGAACGGCCCCTGTCAATTTGGGCGAACTTGCCTTTAGCTTCAACCCAATGCGGCATGATACATTTCAATAGGGTTTCTTTATGTTCTATCTGCCCCAGTTTCACACAATTCGGGCTTGAGGTGATCTCAAAATGCCTTTACTTATCTCTCTCAAATGTCCCGATCATCTTCAAAATTATTTCATTGTTTCATGACTAACTGACTTTATAAGACCAGGATGAGAATTACGCGTGCATGTCATGTCACTAGAGTCAAAAGGAAAAGGACTATAAAAGGAAAAGAAAACTAACAAAAATGACTAGAAATAACATAAAACAGAAAATTGCATTAGACAAATGGTAAAAGGGTTCGAACAATAACACAAGCAAACTGAACTGAGCTTACAACCTTGGAACAAACCTAGACAACACTAAACGAGCTACTACGACTAAACAAAGTAGGCACAATAAAAGGATAGAAGGATTTGAGCCACAAGACAATATCTGGATTACAACCCTAAAATAACCCGGACAACAGAAATGACAACAAAATAAACCACCAAGACTCCTTCCTAGCTAGCCAAGAAAGGAGCGTCTTTCCAATTACCAAGCTCGGCATCTTAGCCATTGTGTTCCGCATCAATATTTCCAAGACCATTACCAACTTCAATATTATCAACTTTAGCCAAAACGTTCCCAAGAGGATTCGCATGCTCCTTGTCACTGTCATTGATCACAATTACCCCTTCTTGAATCATTATTTCTATTTCCCTTTTCAAAGAGCGACAATCTTCAATATTATGCCCTTGGACATTAGAGTGGTACCTGCATCGCACAGTAGGATCAAAGCCTTTTGCATATGGGTCTGGATTATAGTCGAGGAGCTGCTCAATCAGGCCAGAATGCTTTAAATTTTCAAACAAACTTATGTAGGATTCTCCGATGGGCGTGAAATTATGTTTTTGCCTTTGTTTCCCTCCATGCCTCAGTTTTCTAGGATTGTTGGATGCTTGAAAATGCTGTGAAGGTACACAAGAATTTTGGGATGCTGGTGTTCGCTCTAGGGAGTGACCTAGTGGTTGGACAGATGACCGGATGTTATTCGGCAAATAATATTGGATTGGATTGTGTGGAGTTTGGGGATGTTCATGGGGTTGGTATTGAGGCCGAAAGCATTTAGAGAAAGCAACCACTGGACCTTGTCGTCGGCAGAAAGAGTGACCTAGTGGTTGGACAGATGACCAGATGTTGTTCGGTTGGATAATACTGGGGTCGATTATGTGGAGTTTGGGGATGTTCACGGGGTCAGTATTGAGGCTGAACACGTTTAGCAAGAACGACCAGTGGACCCTGTCGTCGGCGGGGCTCAGCGCGCCGAGCTCAGCAACACCTTTTCTATCAATGGGAGGGCTATCCTGAGAAACTTGTTCGTTCCATCTGAGCCAAAAATTCTTAAAACTTTCCTTGGGTTTCTTTTCCATCTGAGATAGGGAGGAGCAGTCTGGGACAATTTCTATATTGTACTGAAAGGGCCGCACAAAATCTTGAGCCATGTCGCCCAATGTATGCCACTTACCGACATCTTGACGATTATGCCATTCCAAAGCTGCCCCAGTCAAGCTCTTACTGAAATATGCCATCAACAAATCATCTTTCTTGCCAACACTTCTCATTTTACTACAGTAACCCCTCAGATGGGCTACCGAATCTCCACACCCATCGTACAAGTTAAATTTTGGCACTTTAAACCGTGCGAGCAGGCGAACGTCAGGGGACACAGAAAATTCTTTATAAGCTATGTTACCCTAGTCTCCCATTCCTTGCTTGTTCTTTAAGGATTGTTCTATGCCTTTCAGCTTCCCGGGTATCTCATCTCGCTCTTCTCTTCCTGTGAACTTTTCATTTTCAACATGAGGCTTATCCCGAGGGTTATGCTTGTAGGAGTTAGGAACCTTGTGGGCAACATTTGAGGGGCAATATTGGGCATCATGAGCTTTGAGTGGGTATTCATTGTTGGGGATATTGGATATGACAGGAGGGCAATTTTGGGGAAAGGTGATTGGAGGACGAGTGATGGAGCTACTAGGATGGTTGGGAAAGTTGTGACAAGCGGGTGGATCTGGAGAGTATGGTAGATCATCTGGCACTATGACCGGAGTTTGGATAAGGGTAGCATCTAAGAAGCTGGGTGGTGACGTGGGTGGTGCCTTCCCAGTCATCCAGGCCTGATACATATCCATCATGTGTTGTGTTAATATCCTTACCTCATCAGGCAAACCAGTCTCATGTTCAACCAACTATTTTCGGGCACCGGTATCAACCAACCCAATTCTGTTATTGTCCGCCATTGCCTTTTGACTTTATATCGTGGAGAGGAGTTACTACTTCGAGAACCACAAACCAACCACCTTTTTGCTATGAAGATATCAAAAGGAACAAAATGGGGTCATCCCATTAGTATTAGGGCGTTTAACAGCAAAAATATCAAATTGCGTACAATGTACCTAGCAACAATTAATGGTTCTAGAATGACTTCGAGGGTCATAAGGTCACTTGGCATCATCCCAATTTGTCCATTTGAATCTTCCCTTTTCTTTTCTTTCCTCGTACTTCTTAGCTCACTCATTTTCTTTTTCTTTTTTTCTTTCTGATTATCGCTCTTTTCTTTCCTCGCATTTCTCACATCCCATAATTTCACAATCTTTTTTTTCTTTTCTTTTTTTTTTTTTAAAAATGATTCGATCGAATGGTTGCCTATGTATCATGACGCCACTTGAATAAGATCTTTACATAGTTCTGGATGATTGGGAATGAAGGAAACAAACTAATTTTCTCATTTTTTTATCTCTTTTTTTTATTTTTTTAATGACTACTCTGACGAGATAAGGGAAATAAAAGAAACAAATCTCTCTTTCTTTTTTTTGAGTTTTCTAGACCTAATGTTTTATAACCTACTCTAACTCAAGCTTAACGGACCTTTTTTTCTTTTATTTTTCAGACACAAATTATCTATTAAGGAAAAATCCTAGAAGAGAAAAATATTTTTTTGACTTTTTTTAGGAAGGAAATCATGTTGTTTTCTTTTTCTTCTATGTACAATGTCAGTTCTAATGAAAATAAAAGAATTTTATTTTATTTTTCATTAGTTTCCCAAAGAAGAACCTCAAAAGATTTTTTTTTTTTTTTTGGAATTTTTGAAATTAATACCTTAAAGAAAACTCTTTAAAGAGGTACTAAAAGAAAATTCCCTTTTTTGTGAATTTTATGTCCTAATATACTAAAAAAAATATAAAAGCAAATATTTTCTACTTGAAGTTCTAGATATTAACTTCCTAAGGAGAAACACCTCAAAAGATTTTTTTTTTAAAATTCTAGAATTGGTATTCTAAAGAAAACTTCCCAAGGAAATAAAAAGCGCAAAATTTATTTTTTTGATTTTTGATTTATAACACACTTTTTTTTTCAATACAAAAATGAAAAATACAATAACCAAAGACTCGGCATTAATGTACAAAACAAGAAGGTAAAAGAAAACATAAAAAGAAAAACAGACTCAGAACATCAAAAGAAAAATCTCCTTAAGCAACTCCTGAATGATCCTGATTGGATGGCCTCGGGGTGTTTGTCACGCTCAAACTCCGATAAGCAGATCCACAACTGTATGAGAAAATTTTAAAGCAACACTATGTGAGACAATAATACTCCCTACTGGATACATGCAAGGCATGATTTATTTTTGCAAAATGCCTTATTTGCCCAAAAGGTGGCTAGAAGTGCAAAATTTGGCTAAGACCCCACAAAGCCAAGAACCTAAGATTTACTAGGAAGACCGGACCCTATATGGGTTGCCTACGTATCACGCCCTGAAAGACGAGAATCAGGTATGTATAGTTCGGGCAGATTGGATACGGGCGAGAATTAAATTAAAAAAATAACTAATTTAGAGAATATATTTTTTGTCTTTTCCTTGAAAATGATGAAACATACAAAATCTTTTTGGATTTTTTTTTCCTTTTTTTTTGATTTTTGATTTTCGGAAAATGATGAAAAAGTGCAAAATCTTTTTTTTTTTGAATTTTTCGTGTTTTTTCTCTTTTTTTAACAAAATATGAAAGAAAATATAACTGGGCCCCACTTGCCTTATCTTCACGCTTAACCCTCTCTCTTTTTCTTTTTTTTTCTTTTTCTTTTTTTTCATTAGCCCTCAATTATCATTGGTCCGCCAAATGACCCTTTTACCCTTGAAGGAATGTAATATGTAACACATAGGATGCATCAAGATGGCCTGTTATTTTGGGTGCACCTGTCCTAGGCGGACCCAACCCCTGTGTTGAGTCCCCTAAGTCAAATGCACGTGATGCTAGGGATCTGGCATGAAGCTGTATTTTTCTAGGTTTAAATCCTGGGGTTTTGTTCTAGACTTGGGATACCCGAGCAGACAACTGGGGCCAAAGAGAGGGCGACGTACAGGGAGCACTGAAGTCTACCCGGCCTTGTCGCTTGCCCAGCCTCATTCTGTTTAGTATAATTTCTACAGAAAAAGAGGGTCACGCGAATGTGTGCACCATTTCCAGAAGACTCAGAGGGGTGGTGTAAGAAGACAGTTATATACAATTCAAACAATATTAATGTGGTAGACAGATAACAATTAGCACAAAGGTTCACAAAATATAGTACTATCAACAAATAAATAAAGCCAAGAAAAATCATATTAAGAAGCTCGAATTCTAAACCCTGAACCAAGGATTCTGGGTTCTTATCCTCAGCAGAGGTACTAAAGCTGTCACACATCCTTTTTGCTACCCCCGAAAGAGTATTAAGAGAGTTTTTCCAATTTAAGTGACAATCGAAACGGGATTATTTAATTAAAAATCAGAGTCGTCACTTGGGATAATTTATGGTGTCCCAAGTCACCGGTTTCAAATCCCGAATCGAGAAAAAGATTTACTCTGTTTTATAGTCCGCGAACATAGAAATCCGGGTAAGAAATTCTGTTAATCCGGGAGAAGGTGTTAGGCATTTTCGTGTTCCGTAGTTTTAGCATGGTCGCTTAGATATTACTTGGCTTAATCAAATTTCTCAATTACTTATTTTAGAACCTATGTGCATTTCCCTTTTACCGCTTTTCATTAAGAAAATTATCTTGGAATGGGTCATGCGTACGCGTACCCATTTGTTTGGCGCATCAAGAATCATGTCACACGAACGTGTCCACAATTAATAACGTTTTATTACTATTAGGAAAAGTTTGGCCAAAGTTGCACGAACGCATACTCCGGTTTTATTTTTAGAATCGTAATTATGTCACGCGAACGTGTACACAGTCACAACTGTATTTTAAACGCACCTATAAGATTTTCTGTGAATATTCATTCTTAACCTGAGGTTTTGATTTTGGCCTAATTAATCAAATCAATGGTCCATATGCTTAACTGATTAACAAATATCCAATTATTTTTGCAAGATCAAACAATGGTCCTCTAATGCGACCAAATCTTCATTCTTATTATTATAAACAAAATTTCAGGTAAAATGAGAACTTGTTCAACTAATATATTTAGACACATACAGAAGGAATCTTAAACCATAATAAAGATAAACCATGTAATAAACAAATGGCACAGCAGATCCCATGAAACTCTCATTTTTAACATAGAAACCAACAGGAATTTTTAGCACTTTTTAAACCATTGTCAGACACCACCGTATAACTGAGGGAGAAGCTATTTCTTGCTTACAAACACGTAAAATATAGAGAGTTCAAGCTCTGTTCATGTAATCGCTCACATACTCAAAGCATGAAAAACCAATTGCAACAGTTTGACTCATTCTCAATTTGCTACCCTAAAAAATGAATTTTAAACCAACAACTATAACTAAAGCATGACTTTGGCTTTCCATTGCCTTAACAGGACTTAAAATTAGTGTAAATATTCATCCCCAGATTGACCAAGTTGTCTTTAGCCCCTAGAACACCCAAATTCTATCACTTCCCTTGTTAAGAAAACTGATCCATCATAGATTTAAGAAAACGCAACTACCTCAAGACGTCCCAACAATGTTTTAATAGATAGAAAATCGCATAATAGCACACAAAGTTTACTTCGAATTTATAAAAGCAAAGGGAATACAAAATCACAACAAACTCAGAGAAAAGAACACACTATGGTTCATGATTCATTTCATAGTCGCAACTGCCTAGCACAAGTGTAGCACAAATGGCCATGTATTTTCAACAAGAAGGCAGATCTGTTTTGAAAGAGAAATGATAGACAAGTAGGAAATTTCGAATATCATATGAAACTCTCGAGTGAATCATGACGGCCTGTCAATCCTTGAAAGGAATAAAACACAAGAAAAATAACAGAGACATGTGAATGAGAGACAAAAATGAAACAGAGGCAGATTACTTCAAAGTTCACCCATATGATCTCAAAGGATCCCCATGAACTAGATATTCAATTTATAGTTGAACTCCAAGGATCTCCACCCTATATCAATTACTTGCACCTAATCGCTACAAATCAAACAGAAAGCACCCTTACAATGAGAGGAAAACAAATATCAATGCGAATAGTTCAGTCTTCATGCTCAAACTGTTAAGTTCAAAACAGAACAACCAAAGTAGACACGATGAGAAATCCACAAAAAATAGTTGGAACACCTAAAAGTAAATTTTAGAACAGGGATACTAACCGACTACTTGTGAACAATTCAAAATGCACACCGGCTTACGATATGTATAAGAATCTAGAAGAGCTAGCAAGTACAATCGTAATACCAAATACTACTGAACGAGAAGCAAACATCACGAGGCAGATTAGTGTAACATCCAGCGAGATTCAAACATTGTGTTTCTCAACACTGAAATTAAAGCAAAAGAAAGAAACAGAAATTAACCTGAAAATTAAAATTCGATTAATTCTGTTCGGAAGCAAAATACAAGTAACTGGCATCAAGGTCGTCAATCCGAGAAAAACCAATGAAAATCGAACATGAAACATGAAACTCATCCACCAAGGAATGGACCTTGAACAGCAACAGAAGACTTCGAAATCCCTAGAAAAACTCAAACGAATTCCATGGTTTTTAGAAGCAAAAATCAAGGCAGGAAACGAACATTTCTTTTTATTTCTAGAAAATAAAACTTTAAAAAAATGAAGATCAGAAGAAATCTAATCGCTCTTTCTTAAAACTTTTACCCAATTTCTCTCAAAATAAGAATCCTCTCCAAAATCCTCTCTTCAAAAAAAATGTCACGACCCCAACTCTGGTCGTGATGGCTCCCAACACAATGCTAGGCAAGCTCGACCAATCCAACGCTCTCAATCTCTTTTATAGAATTTATTACCATTTAACAGGGTTGAATACCAAATAAACATGATTATAACTCTGAAACAGAAGATAACATGTGCGGAAACCAAGAAAAATGCCAATACAAATCCCAACGATCTAGTGTCACGAGTCGAGAGCCTCTAATACAAATCTGGGTAGTAGTCTATACATAGAGTAGTCTAGAATGCGAAAAATAAAGGGAATAAGGGGAGAAATCGGGTCCTGCGAACGCCATGCAGCTACCTTGATAACTCTGATGATAAGCTGAACAGTAGCAGAAAGCTCAACTATGCCTCCAGGATACCTGTATCTGCACACATGGTGCAGGGAGTAAAGTGAGTACTCCGACTCAGTGAGTAATAGCAATAAATAATGACTGACGGAAAGAAAACTCGTAAAAACACTACGTAGTTCTATATAAAAACAGTAAGTACATTTAAACAGCAGCTAAATGAGGAAGTCAGGTGAATATCCCTTAAACCAGTACACAACTCATTTACTCCTCACAATGACCGATAGTTTGATTATACCGCGGGGGCGTGCAGCCCGATCCGTACAGTATACTATTGCGGCGTGCAGCCCGATCAAATATATATATATATATATATATATATATATATATATATACTGCGGCGTGCAGCCCGATCCAATAATAATAGTCGACTGCGCTCACTGGGAGTGTGTAGACTCCGGAGGGGCTCCTACAGCCCAAACGCTATACTACTGCGGCGTGCAGTCCGATCCATATAAATATACTGTTGCGGCGGCAGCCCGATCCAATANATATATATATATATATATATATATATATATATATATATATACACTGCGGCGTGCAGCCCGATCCAATAATAATAGTCGACTGCACTCACTGGAGGTGTGCAGACTCCGGAGGGGCTCCTGCAGCCCAAGCACTATAATAATGCGGCATGCAGTCCGATCTGTATAATATACTACTGCGGTGTGCAGTCCGATCTGTATAATATACTACTGCGACGTGCAGTCCGATCCATGTAATATGCTACTGCAGGGTGCAGTCCGATCCATATATGTAGCTATATACTGCTGCGGCGTGCAGGCCGATTTGAGATATATCAAATACCCTCACTATGGGGGTCCTCAACCCCTCTCAATCAATATAGACTGGGCCTCTCGGGCACACTCAGATAAGACAGGGTTCCCAACCCACAAGTTATTCTCATTAGGATTTACCATTTTTTAAAGTTGGTTCATATTATATTTATGAGTTAAGAACATGACTGAGGGTATGATTTTTAATGAGTAAAGTGAGGTCAACCAGTACAAATACCCCCTAAGGGTTCTACAGGTCGGCACAAGGCCCCAAACATGGCAACTAGCTCAGAATACAATGATATTAATTAAGTCTCAGTCAAAATATAGTAAAGTCATCAATCGGGATGGACCAAGTCCGAATCCTCAGCAGTAACAGACCCCACGCTCATCACGCAGCGCGTGTCTCATCTCAACATAGCACCACGTTGCGCAAATCCGGGGTTTCAAACCCTCAGAACGTCATTTATAACCATTACTCACCTCAAGCAAGCCGAAATCCTAGCTCGCTATGCCCTTGCTGAAATCGCAAAGCTTCACTGACAGACCTATGCGAACTCACTCCCGCTGACGCGATCTCATTGAACAAATACCCCTCAGGACCCCAGGTCCATTTAACACTATCGCAATACACTTTATGCGATCTCAAAGAGCAACCTCCTCAACCTATGCGATCGCATACCCCGCTCCGGGATCACAATGAGTAATCAGAACAGCTTCCTAAAACCTTCTACGCGATCGAACTGGTCCTCCTGCGATCGTAGAGAGCAAAAATGTCTTCAACACCCAGCTGAAATCTGCAACTTTCAAAAACCAAGATTGGTCCAATTGACCATCTGAAATCACCCTGAGGCCCCTGGGACCTCAACCAAAAGTGCCAACCCATGCTAAAACATCATTCAAACTTGTTCCAATAATCAAAACACCACAAACAACACCAAAATCATCAAATTACACCGGATTCAAGCCTAAGTTTCTTAAAAACTTCCGAAATACGCATTTGATCAAAATCCCGACCAAAACACCTCCGAGTGATCTAAAATTTTGCACACACATCCAAAATCACCTAATGAAGCTACTGCAACTCTCAGAATTCCACTCCGACCCCCGGATCAAAATCTCACCTACCAACCGGAATTCGCCAAAATACTAACTTCGTCAATTCAAGCCTAATTCTATACCGGACCTCCAAAATCAATTTTGATCGCACTCCTAAGTCACAAATCATCCCCCAAAGCTAACCAAATCACCGGAAATCACTTCCGAACCCTCTAACTCATAGGTCAATATCCGGTTGACTTTTACAAAACAAGCCTTCCTTAAAGAGACTAAGTTTCTCATTTCCATCTAAAACCAATCCAATTCAACCTGATCACCTCAAATACCGATAATGAAGCATAGAGAAACATAAGATGGGGGAAATGAGGCGGTAACTCATGTGACGATGGGACGGGTCATCACATCCTCCCCAACTAAAACAAACGCTCGTCCTCGAGCAGGTCAAGAAACATACCTGGAACCTCAAACAGGTGAGGATATTTGCTCCGCATCTCCCGCTCGGTCTCCCAAGTAGCCTCCTCCACGGGTCGACCTCTCCACTGCACCTTTACTGAAGCTATATACTTTGATCTCAACTTTCGAACCTGACGACCCAAGATAGCCACTGGCTCCACATCATAGGTCAAATCATCATCCAACTGAACAGTGCTGAAGTCCAATACATGAGACGGGTCCCCAACATACTTCCAGAGCATAGATACATGAAATACCGGGTGCACGCTCGACAAGCTGGGTGGCAAAGCAAGCTCATAAGCCACCTCCCCAATCCTCCTAAGTACCTCAAAAGGCCAATGAACCACGGACTCAGCTTCCCTTTCTTCCCAAACCGCATAACACCCTTCATGGGCGAAACCTTCAGTAAGACCTTCTCACCTACCATATAGGACACATCCCGAACCTTCCGGTCCGCATAACTCTTCTGACGCGACTATATTGTACAAAGCCTCTCCTGAATCAGCTTCACCTTCTCTAAGGCATCATGGACCATCTCTGTCCCCAATAACCTAGCCTCGCCAGGATCGAACCATCCAACAGGATATCTACACCGCCTCTCATACAACTCCTCATACGGAGCCATCTGAATGCTCGACTGATAACTGTTGTTGTAGGCAAACTCTGCAAGCCAAAAAAACTCATCCCAAGAATCCCCAAAATCAATAACACAGGCACGCAACATGTCCTCCAATATCTAAATAGTGCGCTCGAACTGCCCGGTGCTCAACTCTACCTGCGTACCCAACTCTCGCTTAAATGTCCTCCAGAACTGAGAAGTGGACTGAGTACCCCTATTTGAGATAATAGACACTGGAACCCCATGCAATCAGATAATCTCCTGGATAAAGATCCCTATCAGCCGCTCCGAAGAATAAGTAGCACATACTGGAATGAAGTGCGCGGACTTGGTCAGCCGATCCACAATCACCCAAATCGAATCAAACCTCTTCAAAGTTCGAGGAAGATCACTCACAAAATCCATAGTAATCCTCTCCCACTTCCACTCGAGAATAATCATCCGCTGAAGTACACCGCCCGACCTTTGATACTCATACTTAACCTGCTGACAGTTGAGACGTCGAGCTACAAACCCCACTATATCTTTCTTCATCCTCCTCCACCAGTAATGCTGCCTCAAATCCTAATACATCTTCGCGGCACCTGGATGGATGGAATACCGTGAGCTGTGGGCCTCCTCCAATATCAACTCCTGAAGCCCATCCACATTGGGCACGCAAATCCGACCCTGCTTCCTCAACGCGCCATCATTATCAATGGTCACATCCCTAGAATCATCATGTTGAACCCTGTCCTTAAGGACAAGCAAATGTAGATCATCATACTGGCGCTCTCTGATGCGGTCATACAAGGAAGACCGAGAAACCACACAAGCCAACACCCGACTAGGCTCTAAAATGTCTAATCTCACCATCCGATTGGCCAAAGCCTGAATATAAACTGCAAAGGGCCTCTTTCCAACTGGAATGCACGCCAAACTTCCCATGCTAACCGCCTTCCGGCTCAAAGCATCGGCCACCACATTGGCCTTCCCCGGGTGATACAAAATGGTAATATCATAATCCTTGAGTAACTCAAGCCACCTCCGCTGCCTCAAATTAAGATCCTTTTGCTTGAATAGATGTTGAAGGCTGCGATGATCGGTGAATACCTCGCAAGATACGCCATACAAGTAGTGCCTCCAAATATTCAAAGCATGAACTATAGCAGCCAACTCCAAATCATGTACAGGGTAGTTCTTCTCGTGGGGCTTCAACTGAAGAGAAGCATATGAAATAACTCTACCCTCTTGCATCAACACACATCCAATCCTAACTCTCAAAGCATCATAATATACAGTGTAAGAACCTGAAACTGATGGCAACAGCAACACTGGAGCCGTGGTCAAAGCTCTTGAGCTTTTGAAAGCTCTCCTCGTACTCATCTGACCACACAAATGGAGCTCCCTTCTGATTCAACTTGGTCAACGGCGATGCAATAGAGGAAAATCCCTGAACAAACTGGCGATACTAACCTACCAACCCAAGGAAACTACGAATCTTTGTGGCTGAGGTCAGTCTAGGACAACTCTGCATCGTCTCTATCTTCTTCGGGTCAAGCTGAATACCCTCGCTAGACACCACGTGTCCTAAGAAAGCCACTGACCCAAGCCAAAACTCACACTTGGAGAACTTTGCATAAAGCTTCTCCTCCCTTAATCTCTGTAATACCACTCGCAAATGTTGTGCGTGCTCCTCCTGGCTACGTGAGTACACCAGTATATCATCAATAAAAACAATCACGAACAAATCCAGATATGGCCGAAATACACTGTTCATCAAGTGCATGAACGCGGCTAGGGCATTGGTCAGCCCAAAGGACATAACAAGAAACTTATAGTGCCCATATCTAGTCCTAGAAGCAGTTTTCATAATATCTGAATCCTTGATCTTCAACTGGTGATAGCCTGAACGGAGATCAATCTTGGAGAATACCCTTGCCCCCTGAAGCTGGTCAAATAAATCATCAATACGAGGCAGGGGATACTTGTTCTTCACTGTCACTTTGTTCAATTGCCTATAGTCAATGCACATTCTCATTGTGCCATCTTTCTTTTTCACAAATAGAACCGGTGCACCCCACTGTGACATACTAGGCCGAATGAACCCCTTATCTAGGAGTTCCTAAAGCTAATCCTTTAGTTTTTTCAACTCTACTGGTTCCATACGATATAGAGGAATGGAAATGGGCTGAGTGTCCGGCACCAGGTCAACACCAAAATCAATGTCCCTGTCCAGTGGCATGCCCGGCAGGTCTGTAGGAAACATATCGGGAAACTCCCTCACAATTGGGACCAAATCAATGCTAGGAGTCTCAGCTCCAACATCCCTCACAAAAGCCAAATATTATAGACAACCTTTTCCAACCATACGTTGGGCCTTTAGGAAAGAAATCACCCTGCTAGGCACATAGTCAGTCACGCCACGCCACTCGATCCTCGGAACACCCGGTATAGCCAAAGTGATTATCTTAGCATGACAGTATAGAATAGCATGACACGGAGATAACCAGTCCATGCCCAGAATAACATCAAACTCCACCATGCTCAATAGAAATAGATCAACTCGGGTCTTCCGACCCCCAATAGTCACCAAACACGACCGATATACATGGTCTACAATAATAGTATCACCCACCGGGGTAGATACATGAACAGGTAAGGCAAGACACCCTCGGGTCGTACCCAAATGATGAGCAAAATATGAAGACACATAGGAATAGGTGGAATCGGGATCAAATAAGACCGAGGCATCCCTGTGGCAGACTGAAATAATACCTATGATAACAGCATCTGAAGCAATAGCATCTGTCCTGCCCTGAAGAGCATAAAAGTGAGCCTGACCACCGCCCGATCGGCCTCCCCCTCTAGGGTGACCCTTGGCTACCTGAGCCTTTCCCCTAGCTAGCGGGGCGGGTGTTGAAGAAACTGGGCTAGAAGATGAGAGCTGACCCCTCTGCTGAGATGAGCTAGTAGCACGGCGAGTACACTCCCTCCGCATATGCCCGAACTCTCCACACTCGTAGCAACTCCCGGGTGTTGGGAACTGGGACTGAAGGGAACCCCTCACGCCAGAGTGGCTAGCTGATGCACTTGGCCTGGAAGAACCCTGAACAGATAGAGCACGAGATGAACTCTGTGCTGGACGAGCGCTGAGAGATGGCTGACACTGCTGAGAACCCTGATAACCACGACCAGAAGATCCACCTCGATACTTAAGTCGAGCTGACTGAGCGGACCTGAAAGAACGACCCCGACCCTACTGGAACTGGCCCTCGAAGGAGCGCCACTGTGACTACCTGAACCTCGAGGCCTCTTGGCCTCCCTCTCATCTCGATCCTAGCGGCTAACCAATTTAATATCTCGAGCTATATCCACCACCTCCTCAAATGTAGCACCCAACACTCTCTCTCTAGTCATAAGAATACGAAGAGGGTAGTGGAGACCATTAACAAACCTCTGGATACGCTCACGATCCATCAGAACCAACCAAACTGTATGCTGAGATAGCTCAGAAAATTTCATCTCATACAGTGTCACTAATATCTCTCCCCGTCGTAGTCCCTCAAACTGTTTGTGCAGCTCCTCTCTGCGAGACTGTGGTACATACTTCTCCAAGAAGAGAGTGGAGAACTCCTGCCAAGTCAAAGGTGCTGCACCAACCGGCCTAGATCGCTCATACACCTCCCACCAAGTGAAGGCCGCTCCAGTAAATTGAAATGTAGTAAAAGCCACACTGTTGGACTCAAGAATCCCCGATGTATGGAGCATCCGCTGACATCTGTCGAGAAAACCCAGAGCATCCTCGCCCTCAGCTCCACTAAATATCGGAGGCTAGAGTCTACCAAACCTCTCGAGGAGACGCTGCTCGTCCTCGGGCACAAGTGGAACCCTGTATTCCTGAACTGGTACCACTGGTTGAGCTGGAGGTGCCTCTGGAGTCTGTAACCCCTGTAATCCCTGCTCAGGTGTGCAAGCAGCGGGGGTCTGATTGCCTCCCCCAGCCTGTAAAGTAGTTATTGCTACTGTGATGGCTGAAACCACCTGAGCTAGACCCGTGCAAACTATCAATATCTGGGCCAATGTCTCCTAGAGACCCGGAATCACAATGGGCACAGCTGGTGCCTGAACTAGTGCTGCTGGAGCCTGGTCTTGAGCTGGTGCAACTAAAGGATCCACTAGTGTTGCCCCTGCTACTCTGCCTCTACCACTACCACTACCACGACCGCGTCCACGGCCTCTAGTAGCCTCAGTAGGTGGTACTAGTGGTTGTCCACCACATCTGGTAGCTCGTGTCCTCACCATCTGTGAGAGAATAGAATAAAGAGAAGTTTAAAATCTGGACCAACAAGTTCGCACGACAAGAATTTCAAGAATGTGGAGATTTTTCTAAAGGTTCTGCAGCCTCCCGAGGATAAGTACAGACATCTCCATACCGATCAGCGAGACTTACTAAACCGGCTCATGACCCGCGAGACCTAGTAACCTAGGCTCTGATACCAACTTGTCACGACCCCAACCCCGGTCGTCATGGCGCCCAACACAATGTTAGGCAAGCCCGACCAATCCAATGCTCTCAATCTCTTTTATAGAATTTATTACCAGTTAACAGGGTTAACTACCAAATAAACATGATTATAACTCCGAAACAGTAGATAACATGTGCTGAAACCAAGAAAATGCCAATTAAAATGCAACCGATTAGGAGTCACGAGTCGAGAGCCTCTAATACAAATCTGAGTAGCAGACTATACATAGAGTAGTCTAGAATGCGGAAAATAAAGGGGATAAGGGGAGAAATCGAGTCCTGCGGACGCCATGCAGCTACCTCGATAACTCCGGTGATAAGCTGAATAGCAGTAAAAAGCTCAACTATGCCTCCGGGATACCTGCATCTGCACACATGGCACAGGGAGTAAAGTGAGTACTCCGATTTAGTGAGTAATAGCAATAAATAATGACTGATGGAAAGAAAACTCGTAAAAACACTATGCAGTTCTATATAAAAAACAGTAAGTACATTTAAACAGCAGCTAAATGACGAAGTCAGGTGAATATCCCTTAAACCAGTACACCACTCATTTACTCCTCACAATGACCGATAGTTTGATTATACCGCTGCGGCGTGCAGCCCGATCCGTACAGTATACTATTGCGGCATGCAGCCCAATCCATATATATATATATATATATTGCTGCGGCATGCAGCCCAATCCAATAATAATTGTCGACTGCGCTCACTGGAGGTGTGCAGACTCCAGAGGGGCTCCTACAGCCCAAGCGCTATACTACTGCGGCATGCAGTTCGGTATACTACTGCGGCGTGCAGTCCGGTATACTACTGCGGCGTGCAGTCCGATCCATGTAATGCTACTATGGTGTGCAGTCTGATCCATATATGTATCTATATACTGCTGCGACGTGCAACCCGATCTGAGATATATCAAATATCCTCACTATGGGGGTCCTCAACCCTTCTCAATCAATATAGACTGGGCACCCACAAGTTATTCTCATTAGGATTTACCATTTTTTAAAACCGGTTCATATTATATTTATGAGTTAAGAACATGACTGAGGGTATGATTTTTAATGAGTAAAGTGAGGTCAACCAGTATAAATGCTCCCTAAGGGTTCTACATGTCGGCACAAGGCCCCAAACATGGCAACTAGCCCAGAATACAATGATATTAATTAAGTCTCAGTCAAAATACAGTAGAGACATCAATCGGGATGGACCAAGTCCGAATACCCAGCAGTAACAGACCCCACGCTCATCATGCTACATGTGTCTCGTCTCAATATAGCACCACGTTGTGCAAATCCGGGGTTTCAAACCCTCAGAACATCATTTATTACCATTACTCACCTCAAGCAGGCCGAAATCCTAGCTAGATATGCCCTTGCCTCGCGAATCAACCTCCTCGAGCATTGAGTCTATTAAAAACCACAAGGAACACGTTACAATAGGATAAGGGAATACAACCCAATCAAAAAGACTTGAAAAATATCGAAAATCACGAAGTTGGCAAAACCCGAGCCCCGGGCCTACTTCTCGAAAAATCAAAAAATTCACACACCGGATTCCTTATCTCGCCACGAGTTTATACATATCAAATTTACCAAAATCCGAACTCAAATACTCCCTCAAACCCCAAATTCTCATTCAAAAAGTCAAGCCCTAATTTTTCAAGTCTCCATGAATTTAAGAGTTGAATGCACAATTAAATGATGTTTCTACGCCATAAGACTCACCTCCAATCGATTCCCAGCCGAAAACCTCCTTAATCCTCGTCAAAAGCTCTCAAGGTTACTCAAAAATGATGGAAATGGGACTTGGTTCGAGGATGAAATGTTTAATAAAACCCTTCTGCCAGCCCACATTTTACTCTATGCGATCGCATCCAAGCCTCTACGATCGCATAGCACAACTTTCCCAGGCCTCCAAAATGGCCTATGCGAATGCGACCAATACACTGTGATAGCAAAGCTTCAGTGACCAGACCTATGTGAACACACTCCCTCTGACGCGATCGCATTGAAAAAATACCCCTCAAGACCCCAGGTCCATTTAACACTACGCAATCGCAATACACTTCATGCGATCGCAAAGAGCAACCTCCTCAACCTATGCGATCACATACCCTACTCCGCGATCGTAATGAGTAATCAGAACAGCTTCCCAAAACCTTCTACACGATCGTAATGGTCCTCCTGCAATCGCAGAGAACAAAAATGTCTGCAACACCCAGCTGAAATCTGCAACTTTCAAAAACCAAGATAAGTCCGATTGACCATCTGAAATCACCCCGAGGCCCCCGGGACCTCAACCAAAAGTTCCAACCCATCCTAAAATATCATTCAAACTTGTTCCAATCATCAAAATACCACAAACAACACCAAAACCATCAAACTACATCGGATTCAAGCCTAAGTTTCTTAAAAACTTCCGAAATACGCATTTGATCAAAAATCAGACCAAAACACCTCTGAATGATCTGAAATTTTGCACACACATCCAAAATCACCTAACGAAGCTACTACAACTCTTAAAATTCCACTCCGACCCCTGAATCAAAATCTCACCTACAAATCGGAATTTGCCAAAATACTAACTTCGCCAATTCAAGCCTAATTCTACACCGGACCTTCAAAATCAATTCCGATCGCACTCCTAAGTCACAAATCATCCCTCAAAGCTAACCAAATCACCGAAAATCACTTCCGAGCCCTCTAACTCATAGGTCAACATTCGGTTGACTTTTCCAAAGTAATCCTTCCTTAAAGAGACTAAGTGTCTCATTTCCATCTAATACCAGTCCAATTCAACCTGATCACCTCAAATACCGAATGAAGCATAGAGAAATATAAGATAGGGGAAACGGGGTGGTAACTCAGGTGACGATGGGCCGGGTCGTCACAAAAAAATCCCCCCTTTCTTCTAAAGATATTATCTCTTTTATATAGGGCCTTAGGTTTCTCGAACCTTCTCCCTTTCTCCCCAAGAAATCTCTCCAAAAATTCCCCTGAATTCGAAAAAACCACAAAAAATCTCACATAGAACAAAACCCGGACAAATGGAAGGCGTGGATGTGATTTGTCGCATTTAACAGCTCCCATTTAAAGGAGATTTGTCACAAGACATCAAAAGCGCATGAAAATGGCTAAATGTTGAAAATATTCTGTCAGAGATGGTTATGCCACGTTGGAGAGAGGGGAGGAGACCATGTGCATTGAGTTTAGATAAGAATCTCGTCTGAAACCTCAGACAAGTTGGGGACGAGTTGGGCGAATAGAATCGGAGATGAAGGGTGGGCGCCATTTCTGGGATTTAATTTAGGGTTAGGTTTTGGGGGAAAATGTTATAAGAAGGTTTATATATGAGAGAAAACGGGGCGGGTTTGTGGGAAGACGGGTCACGGGTTGGGGCGAGTAAAGTAGGCGAGTCTTGGGGGTAGACACAGCTGAGCTGGAGAGGGCATTTGGGTTGGGAAGGGGATTAACGGAATTTTCGCATTCCTATCCCACTTATGAAGTCTTTTTACCCTATATGTTTAAGGTTTGACTTAATTACATTTAGCATACAAAATTACCATTTATATACCATATCTAATTAAGGTTATAATTAATGTGATATTTTATACTCCTTAATTTAAATCTTTCCATTTTTTTTCAATACTAATCCTCACTTTCTCTCTCCTAACCCCTCATCCCCATACCCCCACGTTCTTTTTA